>OX235272.1:95795468-95955711 GCA_944472155.2 Trichobilharzia szidati
AACAGAAGATATACAAGAGGCGCTAAGAATATACGACAGCAACACTTCAGAGTTATTTTAAGGTTATAGTATAATTTCAGGTAAAACCGAATTAGGTAAAATTAGGAGTATATAACAGAAAATGTTAATTTAAAATACACCAGAGAATTCGTAAGTTTTCTTCTGTCCATATTTTGAAGACAAATCAGATTTCATCGTTTAGTTTTTACGTCTCAGTTTATAAACCTGTACTGATTGACACACACATTAGTGTCTAAAACCCATTTTGGCTTTTTCGTGTTAATACAATGAGTGGTAATGAGAACACCATTCCCGACATTTTATCCAACAGCTTGCATTTCAGGCTCATTTAATTTAATTTTCATCTTCAAATTTGAAATTGCTCACTATTTATTTCATCGATATATCATGCTTTCTTATAGACTTAAACAACTTCTTCAGATTATATGATACCAGCTGAATTCACTTAAACAGTTACATACACTTATTTGAGCGTTTTCCACCGTGGTTAGGTAAAGGAGTTGCATAGTCAGTCAGGGGTTCTTCACTGGCACACCCTGTGGATAAGGAACATAAGACTGGTAAAAATTCAGACTTTACAATTTTATACAAGGTGCTACCTCGATTCCCTGAGTTTGTACGCCTTTGATTGATAAATATAGGTGAGGCAGCCGCAATAAAGAAAGTTTGTATAATCCTTCTCCCTCCCTTAGCTTTCAAATCCTACCTAAAATAGCTATCCCTCCTGATGACACTAGATAACTGAAACCACATTTTTATTTGTACTGCTAACTTTATTATAAATATCATACTAGGCTATAGTTGTACATTTTAATCTTAGTTATACGGCTTATTATTATTCCATTCACATTCTACTTGATTATGTTTGATTCTATTGATTGGTTACAGGATTTCATCATGACCTAACATTGGTTACAGAACCGTTGGAAAAACTAGGAGTACTGGAAAACCGTTTCGTCCTAGTTTGGGACTCTTCAACAGTACGCACCCACCGGGGTTCGAACCCAATCCTGTAACCAACCAACCAAATCCCTACAAACCAATACTTGGATGTCAATGAGAGGCTCACTGGCGACTGACCCTATTCAGGTAGGTAGTTACCTGGGGTTCTAGTGGGAAGCTGTGACCAGTAGGGTGCAGCAGGTCGGGTGTGAGGACAAATACTCGCCGAAGCCACTAGCTAGCGGTTGCGCTATATCGTGAATTGGCAGAAGTTGGAATTCATGGGCCATTGGATCAGGTTCCAGTGGCTTAGTGGTTTATGAACTAGCTCGCCTTGTAACCAGATGGTGCTGAGTTCAAACCCAGGCGGTGGGTACGTACTGATGAAGAGTCTCAAACTAGGACGAAACAACTGTCCAGCACTTCCAGTTTTTCAATGGTACTCTAACCAATGTCAGCTCATGATGAAATATGTATTTGTGCTTGCTGAAATCGTGTTGTGTGTTAATTTTGTACTTCCAGTCGATTAAACATATTGGACTAAGATGTTCGATCTCTGCTGACATGTCAGCTCTTAGTACTGACGCTTCGACTGTGTCTGAGGATTATTATGGTGTTGTTTGATGGATGGGGACTAGCATGTCAACAGAGACCGAACATTTCAGTCCAATATAATCAACGAGGAATACAAAATTAACTGAAACAAATATTAACTGATATCCACTACACAAGAGGTGCCCCCATGGTGCAGGAGGCCTAGTGAATAACGCTTGGGCGTTTGAAACGATGGGTGTTGGGATCAAGTCTCAGTGGGAGTACCATCACTCACTATGAATCACATGCTCATCCAGATGATTTGTCCTAAATAGGATGCAATATGACTACTGGACTCCACTTTTAGCCACCGCTCATCAAATAACGTTAATTTAGATGCACTTATCAATAGGTATTCGCCTCAACTCAATTAGAAATGAATTATTTGTGCGTCCAGTAATAATAAAATGAAATTAATGAAAATAATAGTAGAGAAAAAGTAGTTAGGAGTCGAGAAGAGATTGTCAAAATATAATATCATTCAAGAAATCCCGAAGGCGACGAAAACAGCCCACTGTTTACTGCTTAAAATAAGACATTGAGATGGTAAGATTGTTAAAACTGACAGTACTTCAACTGGAGAATTAGTACCAGCCTATATTTCATCAACTTCTGTAATGTTTTTTTGTTTGAAATCTCCGCTTTAATTACATTTGGTGTTCGAACTGATTTACCTTTTTATGTATCCTTGTGAAATTAGTAGAATTATATCGTCAGCGTTAATTTGTAAGTTACAGTATCGTTATAAACTACATTTTCAACTGAATACAGTGTCCCGAGATTGTTGGAGGCCAATAGAACAAACGATCACTTATATGCAGGATAGAAAATGACGGTCACAATGTATCTATTATTGGTGACCTTTCCAATGAATTAAAGTCGCAACTTGTCGTCTTTTTTTAAATTCCTTATTTCAGATTCTTTATTCTGTTTCTTCTGACTTGTAGATGACTGTTTTAATATCGTTATCATTGATATAATTATTAATGTAACATTCCGGTAACTTTCCGATTTAATACTGTCATCAAATATTTTCATTCAATTCCTAATCATTCTAATCTTTTCACTTTTCAGTATCATTTTACCACACCTTCCAAATTCGTATTAGCTTAAATGAACCAGCTTAAATTTATCAACTGATTGCCATGCTCTGTTCGATTTCCTACTCTCTGTATCACGTATGTTTAAGTCTTTGTACTGCCTAATATGAAAATAATGGCTTTATTCTGAAAAAAAAATGCTTCTATACAGGTCAGAATTTTAGGCATATTTTTATCTAGTCCGTATACAGAATCTTCAAATTAATAATCTGTAGTATATCATTTGAAGAAAATCTCTCTTGATTTGAAATATACTACAACCATAAGAGTATTCTTTCCTTTAAAACAAAACAGGCACTACGCTGAAAGCCATTCAAAACTGCACGAATAGGGATGATTTTTCAAGGATGTAAACAAAGTATTAAATGAGTCAATTTGACTCATTATGCTCTGTGGGAAATTAGATAGCCCAAAGATTTAAGCAGGCCTCCTGAATTAACAGTATATAGGACAGAGAGGAATGCACTCTAACTGTTTGATGCATTCAAAAGATCCTCCTCTTTGAACTTTTGATATCAGTTTTAGATTTGCTCCAGGAAATAGATCTACTCAGTATGTCATAGTACTCAAATATTACAGTCTTCTAACTGTCACATTTGTAAATGGATCACTTCCTTTTTGCATCCTATATATCTTAACTAATTGTTGAGTTTCACAAGTCACATGTCTACAGTCACGAGTAGCAGAACTCTGAGATCAGGGTCAGATATATCAGTGCCAGTAGTGATTTTGTTTTCTCTCTTCCATGAACTTTAATGATGAAGCAGCTCAGCAAATATTTGGACATATCATGTGTATAATTCATAAAATATATATTTGTATTTATTAGATTTCAAGAAATTTAAAGGTCGAAAAAAAAATTATTATTATGAAATATTTTTGATATTTCTAAGTGAATTTATGTAAACTTACATCTCAGATTCATCATATTTTCTGGAAAAAAAAATTGAAGATGTTTACTCACGTGGGGTTAAATAGAGTTAATTTTATAACTGAGTAAAATTTATTAAAAATAAATTTAATCACATGAAATTATTTTGAACACCCCACCAATTGAATATAATAAACCGAAAAGCATGGGTCTTTGTAGGTAATATCGGTTTCTGGTACGGACACCAAAACAGTACCGTAAGGTGAAATAGAAGTTACTTGGATTTTTCTTCAGTGGACAAAGTAATGGCTACGAATACACGATGACAGACTGAATATCAAGAAATGAGAACGTAAGATGACTGGCAGGGATCTTTCAAATAATGGATAGTGTGTCCAATAACAACAGCACAACATGACTGACCTAAAACCATTCTTCTCAGTGAAAAATTTATGACACATTCTTATGCTCAACAATTTGCTTTCAAACTGTTATTTAGTTCCCTCGCTGAAAGACATTAAAAGCATCCAATCTTCAAGATGTACCGACTGGATAACCTGATTAGCCTATATGCTTTACATACTAGTCTATGTTTATGTTCCTAGCTTTTAATGTCTCGACTTCAGTGTACAGACATAACACAGTATATAATAGCGAAAATATTACTGAAGGAAACATCTAGGATACATTTCACTGTCTATAATTGTACTTTCACACTAAGTTTCTATCACAGTGGAGTAATGTATTTTTAGATTTTCAAGGGGATAATAAAGATATTTGAAACAGTTATCTGGTGTCATGAATATTGATTTGGTGAGCTAGGATTTGACTGCCAATATTTCGTCTCAATTAACCATACAGTTTTACTGCTGTATTGTAAGAATATATAGATATTAGTGGATTCAAAGTAATACCGGAGCCATTTTTATAAATTGCAATATGATATTATGATTAATCTACGCAGAAGTGTACATTTGATATCGCAGGTATTACACTGCTATGTTGAACTGTTTTACCTAATAAGGCCAAAGGGTTTTTAAGAATTACTATACAGGCTACAAATAAAAGTATATTCTCAAGTTCTACATTTATATAATTTAGATGATTATTTTTTTACTTCTTTAAGTATAGTACAGCTAATAAGACATTTGCTCCATCTTCAGTGGTAAAGTATACAGTGAAGAGGTTTCACCTAATATAGCATGACTAGGATATATAACTGGCTCAAAAATGTGACAAGAAGATATAATGAGCATATTATTAGTGACACTCTTAATGTACTAACAAGGTTTGTTCAAACTAGCTAGTAAGAAATAATAAAATCACATTTATGTGTATATAAACAACCGAAAATAAGTGATTTCATCTAAAAATGACTTTATAGTAATATGAATACTATGCTTTTGTATAATCTTGAAGTACGTGTAGAATGAAAAGGACATGAGATAAATGGATCAGTCTCTGAGGTCATTATTGTAATTCTTTTCTAAATAAAAAACTGTAGGCTTTTTGTTTCGGTTCCATAAAATAATAGATAATTGTGTTTAAAATTGTCTGATGAAAAGTCTCTAATATATATATATATATATATATATATATATATATATATATATATAGAGACAGACGGAGTTATCAATAAGCCTATTATTTTACACTTAAATAAATGCTTATATGAAAGGAATTTGAACAAACCTAATATGATTCAAAAGCCTATTCTTCGCTAACCCGAATTGTCTTTTTGCGATTACTTATATCATAAGAGTTGCTCTACAAGTCATTAGTCAACTAACAAGTCTATCCTGTAATAGCTAAAACATATCCGAACATTCTGTCAGAAGCACAGCACTACTTACTTACAGGCCACATGGTTAAAATACTCTAAAGTTATCCATATAAGATTACTACCGATGTAAAACTGTCCATTTGCTTGCTTTATTAGTATAATTATAATGACAGGGAAACAACAGCCTCATAAATGAAGCTCCATACTTCATTCGTTGTCATATTTTCATTTCCACTAACTTATTCTATTCCACTTTTACTGTACACATCGTTCAGTATTGAAATCTATTTAAAAAGTACATCAAATTCACACAGTCAAAGTCCAAGTGTTGGGATTTGATCGGTTAAATAGATTTTAATGCTGTAAAATAAAATGGCTGGGCTGAAATGCTTGTAAGCGAGCATGAAATTTCTCTTTCTTTCCTCTTTTATAAACGTTTTGCAACCGACTATTATTAGATAGTGGAGTTCAGGGTACGCCCTTCAGCCTATCAGAGATTTGAAGAGAGAAAGAACGAACATATTTGCAGGATAATACGAGCTCGTTTTATTTCGTGGATTCTCATCAACTGCATACATCCTAAACAAAATCAAATTATAGGTTTCAAGAAAGTTGTGGAACATACTTTTTCATAAATACTTTGAGTTATAGATAGAAGGCATAAGGAACATAATTCCAGAAATTGATGTAGGTAGACAGATTATTCGGTGTCAAAAAACAACTAATTATATATAGTGGAATTGGATAAGAGGGGTAAGAGTTCAGATTTCTATTGGAAAACAACACAGATTGGTTAGAGGCATATTACAGGGTCAGGGTCAGAGAACAAAGTAAATTACACAACCCTAACTCTATTTTATTTTATTTTTGTTTTGCCTTTCTGTCAGTATGCCTGTGTGTTTGTCTTGTTACATAACATTCTATTCAATTTTGACCTTTAGGTTCCAAATCTACTTAATTGTTTGTGTGTTTAAGTTATAAATGTTACTTCACTATTCACCCCCACCCTCTTAAACTCTCCACCACAAGATGTGTAAATTTACTTTGTTCTCTGACCCTGACCCTGTAATATGCCTCTAACCAATCTGTGTTGTTTTCCAATAGAAATCTGAACTCTTACCCCTCTTATCCAATTCCACTATATATAATTAGTTGTTTTTTGACACCGAATAATCTGTCTACCTACATCAATTTCTGGAATTATGTTCCTTATGCCTTCTATCTATAACTCAAAGTATTTATGAAAAAGTATGTTCCACAACTTTCTTGAAACCTATAATTTGATTTTGTTTGGGATGTATGCAGTTGATGAGAATCCACGAAATAAAACGAGCTCGTATTATCCTGCAAATATGTTCGTTCTTTCTCTCTTCAAACTAATAAAGGGAACCGGTTGCATGAAATATCAGAGATTTATCAGTTGCATTCCACTGTAAACCACAGTTTATTCTCAAAGACTTCATATTACGAGCCGATATGCCAACAGTGAGTGAATATTTCAGTTCAATGAAATTAATCAACGGGAAGTGCCAGGTAATAATCTTAACAGAAAAGCATAATCTCTGTTTACTTTGTATTGGCATACTGTTATTATTATTATTATTACTTTTAGATATCACGAAATTAAAATAAAAATGTCAGTCATAAGGTCAGTTAACTAAATGAAAAGGATAAGGCCATTAGGGATAAAGTTGACAGTGAAAGCGTGAACTAGCTATTTTGATGCCTGCGAAAAGTTTAAATCACTCATTTCAACTAAGAAATAACTTAAGTTCCTATCGACTGTGACAGACAGATATAAGTATTAAAATGAGTTGTATAACCGGATTTAAGTCTGAGCTGTTTTAAAAATAAAAGATACAAAGTGAAACACATAAATAAAATGTTGTCATAGAACTCTGCGTAATTAGTACTCATTGACTTAAAATATACCCTAAGCGTTAGACAGACAACCATCATCTGATGACAGTGACGCAAAGAATTGGAAGGGGAGCTTCCAATGTTAGATTGTAAAGTAACAAGGAAAGAAGATGAGAAGTCAAACAGTAGTATTTATTGGAAACCCACACATTCAAGCCGATATTTGGATTTCAGATCATCCCACCCTGTGTCAGTAAAATCGGATTGGTGGAATGTCTAAGTAATAGGGCACAGAAACTAAGTAGTACCAAGGAAAATCTAAAACAGGAAGTGAGGCTTTTCAGAGAAGCTTCGAAACTTAATAATTACCCTGATAAATTAATCAGGAAATATGTAGGAAAATGACAGAATAAAATTAATAATAACAGTAGTGATAGCTATAATAATAATATTAATGACAGCATTCATGTCAAACATGCAAATGATAATGAGAACACCGACAATAGGGAATATAAATCATCAGTAGTACTTCCATACAAAGAAGGAACCTCAGTAAACTTACGAAGAATTCTTAACAATGAAGGAATAAAAGTGGCATTCAAACCCACAAACTCAATTAGAAATAAGCTTTGTCGGTTAAAGGATCAATCCTGTGGAGCCAATTGAATAAAACAATCTAGTTTATCTAGTACCCTGCAATGGTTGTCAGGTCAAATACATAGACCAAAGTAGTAGAACATGATCAGTCAGACTAGCAGAGCACGAAAACCTAGCAAAATCTAGATTATTTTACCCGAATAAGATAAGCGATCTGGGGAACAGTTCAGCTATAGCACTGCATGCAAATACACACAACCATACAATAGGATGGGATCAGATGACAGTTTTAAATTCTAATGTGACAGGCTGGAGGGAGAGATTGATAACGGAAGTTTTATTTACCGAATCAACTGGAAACGTATGTAATAGGGGTGATTCAACAACTACCCCAGACATCTGGAAAATTCTACTGACCCTACGACAAATAGGGGAGAACAAAGAAAACTATAAAACTAAAGTTTCAAAGTCGTGTAATTACAATTGACATGATTATGAACAATAAAATTTGTTCAGAGAAGATTATCACTAATTCTGAGGAAAGATTACACGAAATTTTTTGATGCGTTCTGTGTTTTTATAGTTCACTGCCTTCAGACTTTGACTTACAGCCAGTATGCCTGTCAGGTTTGAGTCCCACTGAATCTACTTGTGCTCTGGTGGTTCGACAGTATAATGGTTACGAGCCACCTGCGAAGTCCGAGTCTGGTTCCCAGTTGACTAACCACTAGTTAGCCCGAGAAAGATGGAAGGTTAGGAGTGAGACTAGCAACCCTGAAATCAACACTGCTCCTGAAACTCCAAAGCTTGAAGTGTTGAGTCCTGCGCGGAACGCAAGCAGTAAAAATAGGAGACACCACTGATAATAAATGTGGACTGACTTAAGTGGCTCAGCCAAGTCTTAAGTTGGTGGGGTTATGTAAAATCATTTTCTGCTTTGGTGTACAATGGTAGTAGGGGTGAAAATTAAGCAATAGAGTAATAGTCACCAAATAATACTTGACAGAAATAAAATGAAATGGAAACAACAACACCCATAAACTTACAGTGGATCAGGGTATGGTTTTCTAAAATTAGAAAGAAATTTGGGTAGACAGATAAGATTACAAGAGAAAATTTACTTTACAATACACCAGTCAGTTTCGAACTTCGTAGAAGTTAACAGGATTTAGCGAAAATATTTACGTGAAACCTTCAAACCGTTTTCTTTTTTTCAAATCATTGGCCTAATTAGTGCCTAACTGAATAGTCTGAGAATAGTTTATCGTGATACACTTACTGGCATATGATTTGTTCACTGCAGGTCAATATCACAACTGTGCAATATAGACTAGTAAGTAGTAATGTGGAGTATGCTACTGACAAGAATTATCAACAGATTGTAGACGCAGACTGATAGGAAGTAGCCAAGAATTAAAACGATATTTTAAGTCAGGGGTTACAGAAGTAGAAGTGTTTATTTCTTAAATCTGGATCTAGCTTACATTCTGGTCAGGAATTAATCTCAAGATGTAACCTTCAAAGTATCAGCAACAAATCAGGCAAGTTTATTATCCACTAACTTAGACAACCGAAAATGTGGCTAAAAATGGATAAATGTGGCGTGATTTTCCTCAATAAAAAAGTCCGTTACCAAGTCTGTTGCCCTCTTCCGTTACAGTAATAATAAAGCGGTATTTGATAGGTAAAACTAAAGCTTATCTGAATATCATTTAGCCAAGCTTTTCATATTGGATTATCTGGAAAAGTATTCATTTGACAAGTGTTGGCTGATCAGAATAACTGGTTCATCAAATAAGTGTAAATCTAGTTCAGCAGAGGATTTAAACCGTCGACATAAACAATAAAACTGTACTCGTCATATTCAGTTATTTCCCTTCTTCATGACTTGTTCTTAACTGCTAATACAGTGGGTTTCAGGTATACGCCTAGTAGTCAAGATACACCTCTTAGATAACTGCATTCTAGCAGACTGTTTTCTATGAGAACAAAAACCGGAGTTGATAAAAGTCACTGAATTGCAACAACTCTTTCTTCGTCTCATTGAGGTCCAATACTTTCATGACTTTACATCTGTGCACTGTTTTTAACACCAAGTAATTTCTTACGTAACCTCGCCAAGTTTCGTACCTCACCAGTTTTCTAGCTGGTACCAAGTAAAGATTGAAGGTTGGGTGTGGGGCTAGCTACCCTACCCTGGAAAATCAATCAAGCTGCTGCACAAACTTCAACGCACAAGAAAAATATTAAAAATATATACATTAAAACAACCTAAATCTCCTATGGAACCGGAGAGGCGAAACGACACAGCCAGCCAATAAAAGCCAACCTTCGGGAAGGCCAGTCAGCCGGCTGATGTGTCCCCCTTCGATGAAAGCAATAATAAGAACAGGAACGTGGAATATCAGTACAGCATACGAAGCTGGGTTGGCTGCCCAGATGGCCAAAGAAATGAGAAGTTGTAGTGTGGAAGTGCTCGGAATCTGCGACGGTAGATTCAATGGATGTGGACTATCAAAATTATTAACTGCAGAGTCAGCAGTTTATTCCATTCTAGTCACTAAGACAACAACCACGAACACACTGAAGCAATGAGTGGCTATCATGGTGTCACCAATAACAGCCAAAACTCTGACGTAGTGGGAACCAACTTCACCCAGAATTGTGACAGCAAGACTCAACTCAAGAGGAAGGAAGGAAGAAAGGAATGTAACAGTCATCAAATGCTACGCACAATGCTACAAACAACTCGGAATGAGAGAAGAAGGAAGATTTCTATAGACAACTGCAAACAGCAGTGGACAACATCCCGAATGGAGACATCAAAATCCCTATGGGCGATATGAATGGAGGCCAAACTGGGAGTAGGCAATGAGGGAAGAGGATTTACCATGGGTCAAGAGACTCTCAAGGAAACGAATGAGAACGGAGAACTCTTCGTAGTCGCTAGTGAGCATCAGATCAGTTATCAAGTATAGGTTTGTAGGGATTTTGTTTGATTGGTTGAAGGATTTCATCATCAGTTGACATCGGTTAGCTCATATCAAAAAACCCATAGTTTAGTCAGTTTATTATCTATTAATAGCTTCAACACAGAGCACAGACTATAGTGAAAACAAATGTTCATACACAGACGCAATTAAATACACACAGTAATCCACTTACGTTGTTTGGAATGCACTTGTGCATGGATTAACATTTTCCAAGAAATTGTATGTTGTTATGCAATAGTAGAATACTTGCCAATAACGACGTATACGAAAAAAATGACCAGTTTCATTTGTTATAATAGCTTCAGCGAGTTTCGCAACTGTATCTTTAAGTAGGAAATTCGCTACTGCTCCGACTGCTCGACGAGTTTCAAACAGCTTTTCGCTATCCTTTTCCATGCCATTGAATAGATTTAAAAATTGATGAAATCGACCAAATTTTAAATCCGTTAGATAATCAATTTCATGTAATGTTTTATATTCCATCTCTGGAAATCTAAGAAAATAAAACGTTTAATCAGACAAAGATAACCAGCTATTAAATTTTCATTCAGCCTTATTTTCCCTTAGAAAGAGAGTATTCACATAAAATTTACTACTGCTCTACTTTGATCCAGGTTCTTAGAAAGGGGGGATAAGGGAGGCAGCGAGATAATCGAAGGTTGAGGAGAAAAGAAGTTAAAGATATAGAAGTGTGATGAACAAAAGTAAGAGAGAATTGTAAAAGATTCTGAGGTGCATTGTTGAAACTTAGATTATGATTTCCCATGGTTTCAACACCCCTAGCAAAATAATTCATATTTTCTCACATGACTCCGAATAGAAGTTAACGGTGTGTCTTGATTCCTACTGACTTCTACTTCAATCAAAAGCTAGACGAATTAGATAGTTACTAGGCAAGATTAACACATGAACCAAACACTTCAGACAATGAACATTTGTATTATCCTCGACTGTCTTACTCATCTTACCAACGAACTTTACGCCTAATTTTTAGACTGCTTACATGATAGCTCCATTAATCATAGAAAATATGATTAAGCGATGAGGAATAAATACACTAAGTATCGGTAATTCTTTTACTTTCAACGGTTATATGTTACTACAACAATAAAACAGAGGGTTGTCCTAAGTAGCACTGTTTACCCCTTTGCTTCAGGTGGCATATTTTGGAGAAAATCAAGTGAGCTTTCTGAATTTGGGCATAGATTTCGTCAGCAAACTACTTGCCAGTACCGATACGGCTTTCTGCGTAAATGAAATGATAGTGGCGTTCAATTACTGAATCATGCATAAGGTTTAAAGTGAGAAATAAAAATTTATCTGTGTGTCTTTTGAAAAGTCATTAAGTGAACTAGTGCCTTTAAATGGTGTTAAATCCTTGGAGGCGGTAGGCAGAAAGTGCTGTGTTATGTGAGATATAGTATAACTAATTCACCTTCACTTTTGTAAATACATGTATTCTTCGTACTTCAATCAAACTTATTATTACTGCATACTGTAAGCAACTAGTCCTCTCATTTTTTGGCTAGTCACATTTATTCACTCTCGTTTCATCTTTTTTCCTGATAATACAAGATTTTCAAATATTTATCAAATGTGAAATGATAGTGACTAAAGCAGATTTTCCAGCTGCTTCATATACCACATTATGAACGCTACAGTTGTTCTTTGACGATTGATGATGCTACCCAGTTCGCTATTCTGTGAAAGGCTGAATACTATTAGTAAACTGAAGCTTTAAGTTGAAAATTTATCAATAATGACGTAAGGCTCTAAATAGCACTTTAGAGAGAAGAGTCGACCTTATTATGTTTAAAATCCAACCTGTATCAAAACCGAATATGTTCGTTTTAAGAAAGTAGCACAAATAATATGTTACTGATACTCATAAATTCGTGATTTGAGTAGCGATTTTCCCGAATAACAAACATTTCACTGTTAATATTAACACTAAAATAAGAACCAAATGTAGTGTCTTGTAGGTGTGTCACTATAACAAGAAGTAATCATCTACTGATTCTGATTTCTGTTCAATTCAGTCAACTCTAGTTAAAGTTTTTTCACTGGATGAAAAGCCGTAGCCGAAAGTGAGCTGAACGGTTAAATGAAAAAATATCTTTAACATATAAAAGTAACAAGAATTTATTGCTTTCCGATGGAATCATCAACTAGTATGTAATAGTCGATGACCATACCACGTTGAAGCCCCAGTTCTTCATCTATCGCCGAAGTCAAACGACATTGATCCGAGTGGTACTTGCACGGCTAATCGGCTGAGAATACTAGGTGCTGTAGGCATTCACGGTTAGGAAAGTCTCCAGCCATGTAGGAGGCCAAGGGTTCAGTTCCCTCCAACTACCAGACCCTCACCTAGTCTATTAGTCGGTAGTAAACCCGGAAAGCCTGGAAAGTCGAGCAAGCGGGGAGCAACCCCAGTCCGTAAATATAAACACCACCAGTGCTACTAGAACTTCAAGGCTTGAAGCCCTATGTTCCACTCGGAACTCAAGGAGTGAAAATAACTTAATCTAAATGACTTCTCAGAAGGAGAAATAATGATGAAAAAAGGGTATTTCTCGGATAAACTTTTAGACGCCTTTGTAACAGCAGCTGTCAAAAATTTTTCCTGAGTAATCTGAAAACCAGAAGTGGTGACATACATCATCTCCATTCATGTTTTTCAATTCTTTTCTTACAAATTAGACAATCTAGTAGAATCTATGCTGGCGACATAAACGTAGCTCTGGAGGTTTGCTAAACATCTGAGTTGGGTGAGTGAAATATTCCAGTACTTTAACAATTTTATAAGGTTCATGATCTACTTATGCAGAGATAGAATCAAATAACCCAGAGTGAACCATTGATGACTGTTAGAATTTCAATAGGAGTTAAAAAGCCTTAATATAAAACGGAAAAACGGTGTATCATCCTGTATATTGTTTGCGATTAATACCTAAATATAAATACATATTTTAAGTACAGAAACCTATAAAGCAAAAAGAACATACAAGTATTCAACTCACTTTGGATCAAAATAAACATTATCTGAATTATTTAACTTCTTTAAAAATTTACGGAAATGTTCACTAACACCAGATTCTTCACAAAAACTGGTTTCGAAATTTAAAACAAAAAGTATCATATAAGCTATATTCACAGGCAGAGTTATCTTCTTCATCTTTGGCACTTATTTAGTACTGTCTACAATTCATAGAAATACCCACATAATAAGTGATTATTTAAAAATAATAATAATCGATCGTATCCATAAGTTAGTATTCCGTCATACCTTCATGCACACTTACAATCAATCAACAAATGCCTTCTGAACCAACTACCAACAACTACTTATGATAGTTTTCCGGAAAAAACTTTTCTAACAATCTACTATTTACAAAGGTAAACAAGTTGAGAACAGGTGAATCTGAATTTCTATAATAAACACATCGAAACAAAATTCACACCGTAGCTCCTGTGATAAATTTGAGAGGAGCAGACTGAATTGTAACTCGAATTTATATTTCCCAAAATAATGAAAATTCACTCACACAGGGAGAAGCATTTATAAAGTACTTTTCTTTGTGGAACAATGGAGCACTGAAAACAACTGTGATACTCTACAGCAATTCTCAGACACTTTTTAAGTCGTTTATAGAAAACAAGACCGTAAGCTTAGTAGACAAGCACGTTGCTACTTAGTCAGTGATTAGCAATTAAATGGTGCATGACTTCTAGCTCCTATAAATTTGTAGTATATCGTCACTACCACCGAATTTATCAGAGTAACTGTTCAGATAACCGATTTCGTGGATGCCAGAACTTTAAGAAGTATGACTCTAAGTTAATCACCAAGGTACAGTTAGAAAATCTTATTTAAAATCAATCAAAGTTTTACTAAAACAAATGCTGAAAGTTATGTAAATAGACTAAATTGTTGCCGTTAAATCCCACCACAATAGTCAACTATTATGTCAGTGTGGTCCCATCACAAGTTAAAAATACCCAAGAAATAGTCAAAAATCAAAGAACTAGAACCGACCACTTTATAACAAACACGTCAGTTGAATAAACCTTTATGTGTCTTCCTATTCTCAAAGTGATTTGAAAAATTTCAAAAAGTTCCAAGTTTAAAAAGTTTCTTTACGCTAATGATGAACTTATTTCAAAAAGAGTGAAACAGTCACACAACGTTCCAAACCACTGTGATCTCATCTAAGAACACTAATAAGCGATCAAGATCAATCTTGACTAATGAAGTCAGTTATTTGTATATATCAAACGTCTCTTCCCCGCCAGTATCGTGTCTCGTCTTAAACTAATCACACGATATTTGTGTTATGGTATTACTGTTTAGTGTAACAAAATAAAATATAGTTTTGTCTAAGGTTTTGTGTGAATTTTATACCTTAAAAGTAAGAACTCTAAATAAGTCAGATCAACTGGGAAAGAGAAACAGCGAGATTCTGGTGCAACAGCTTTGACTGATTAATTAACTTTTCATTGTAGAACTTTCGGAATTTTTCAACACAAAAATACTCTCTGCTGGTATTTTACCTTAGGAATCCCTGTTCTCTTTTACACTTTAACTTGTACTACACAATCCTCAAGTGAACAATTTCACTACTAAACTACTGAAGTGGCAGCTACTTCTGTCTATGACTGGGTAATGAGGCCGAAATGATAACCGCATAATGATCAGCGTAACTGTATACTACTGTAAAAAAGAAAAGACCGATCAGGTTCGGAGGCAATGTTTTTTTTTGGAAAAACGCATTTTAGATATATAAATTTGGTATGTCTTATCTTTAAGTCTTTATTTGCAAATCATTTGTGAATTGGTCAAATATCACAACATATGATTTCTTCCTGGATTCTGTACAGTGTTGCAACGTTCTTCTCACAGTTCTCTTCTTTGACTGCTTTTTCTGAATTCGTTTCCTGATATACTACTTATATCTGATTATAAGTAGCACTCACCACAATACCACGTTCGGGCCGAAATCCATCTATCAATTTTTCGATATAACGATTGGTCCTTTTTAACTAATGGTCTCACGTATTGTTTAAACAGAAATGGTGATAACCAGCTAATTCGTGTTCAGACTCTGCAACAAGGCCATCTACACTTACCAGAAATTATTTATTCACTAGGGTCGGGTATCATGCGCTTGTGTCCTACTAAATAATTTGACCCTGAAGTCAGTTTGGTTACGTCAAGGAAAGTAGGCATCCGGATCTACCAATGGGCATCCACTTGTTATATCCACAGTAGCCGATCAACTTCATTCCTTAGTTAATAATTAATCAGAACTCAATTGCCCGGAACAGGCTTTTTTCAGCTTTCCAGGCCGCGAGCTGTACTTACTGTGTGAGGAGTGACAGTACTACCCAGTTTCTTAGACATAAGTTGGGCATGGTTTGAAACCAGAACCTATGCCATCTCAGAACGAATAATAAAATTAACTAGAGACATGATAAACACATAAAAGAGTCATATATTTGTGTAATGCACTTTGAAGTTATTGATGGCACGTAGAGAGAGAGAGAAAATTTAACATGACTGAAGGAGAACAGTTCTAATAATAAGCATAATAATAATGATAACAATAATAAGTCGGTGTGTAGAACAGTAACAAATGAGAATTGTCAAAATTACTAGCATAGATTGAGGTGAAAATAGCACAGTAGTAAGAACTTCAAAGAGCTTAAAATACAGTTACTTCCTACTGCAGAAATATTTAGCCGTCAATACAGATTCTTGTCTATCACTTGATTTCATCAAAATGTCATACTCTAATGATTTTGAAACACCATTCAATAAAAAAATTCTATCTCTTTAAATCAAACGGATTAACTACATCCGAGTGCATTAATAAAATCAGTTAATAAGATATGACGTGACCACCTACACATTACTGGACGAGTAATAAGTTTGCTGATTTGATTCTTCTAAGCGGATTCATTCTGTGGATGGAATGCAGAATAAGTAATAACTATTCTAACCAATTCATAATGAAAGGATATGTACAGTTGATACGATAGACGACGGTAATTAAATACCGACTAATACAACTGTCACAAACTAACATTGTTTGAAGTTTTTGAACCAGTGTAGAGGTTGACTCCAAAGTCAACAGTTTAATAGGTCCCAAACAGAGATGTCTATATTAGGTTACCTGAAAGAGAGGAATTAATTAGTATTATTTCGAGACAGAGACTGAAATCTGTCACCTGTAAACCTTACTATACAGTCCAAACTATAATTATCCAAAAGGCGAAAAAGTGCTTTACTCCAAGCCTGCACTGGTGATTACGTCACATTCCATGTTGTATACCAATTTACTTGTATGTGTGTGTGGATACACATATGAGAGTGTGCAATCGTGCTTCACACATGAGAGTAGGACAGAATATACCCGAATAGCTTTGAGAATAGCCCAACTGCCAAACCTCGATAAGAACAGGTGGTAGACTACCAGTTTGATCTACAGCAGAGCACATTATTCATATTAATGATAAGTTTGACGTTAAAGCTATCAAGTTTATACATGAAAACCTATATGAAAGCATTTTAAAATATGTTGTGATAGCAGTTATGGAAATTAAGCTCTTCTCTTTGTGCAAGAACAATATATTGTTAGCATTAACCCACCCTAGTAATCCTCACCTATATTATACTACCAAAATTAGTCACAACTATTATCCTCCTTTCTCCTAAATCTCCTGTTGTTTTGTTTAATTTATTTGACCTTCGGTTCTATTCATTTTCACATAAACTAAATTGACAAGTAGATGTGTAAACAGACTTTTCGAAATGTACTGAGCAAGTAAATCAAACTTTTTTCCGATGGAATTCTTTTTTTAATGACGTTATGCAAATTCGTAGTAACCTTCTTCCCCCAACAATTTATACCAGTGTCAACATACACACAAACATTAATAGCAGGAACAGATACATTTCGGATTATTGTATGAAGAATATTCTTTCTGATAACATCCGCTTTATGTCCCATTGTAATATATATCGATATTGGATAAATAATAAATTTATGCATATCAGTTATATAAGTTCTTTGCAAAACAGTTTGATAAACCCGATATGAAACAGTCGAACGAATAGATATGTTTCAAGTCTGATCACGGTTTAATGTCAGTTAAAGAACCAGTGGAGACCAGGGATTACTGGACAGTTGTTTCATCCTAGTTTTGAGCTCTTCAGCACTATTCACACGTGACTCCACGGGAGATTAGACTTAGTAACTTCAGATTACTAGGCGAGTTCGCTGACCATTTATACACACTGGGACGGAATCCAGTGGTCCATGAAATCTAACTCCTGTCATTTCGCGATTTTTAGCTCTACGACCAAACAAAGGGCGAACTACGATGACACATTTGTCCAGCACTCCCTCGTTTTCTATGGTTTTTGATATCAATCCGTGATCTAACCTGAAACCAATGAAATCCGTGACAAATATCACAATAACTAGTAGAACCTATCCTTGATATCCACTATTCTTCTGCTGGTGAATAAATAGATCAGTGACTATTGTGAAACAGTGACCTTGAAAATAAATCCGGTGTGTTTAGAAAA
Source organism: Trichobilharzia szidati (assembly GCA_944472155.2). Lineage (NCBI taxonomy): Eukaryota > Metazoa > Platyhelminthes > Trematoda > Strigeidida > Schistosomatidae > Trichobilharzia > Trichobilharzia szidati. Next base: position 95,813,824 of record OX235272.1, read on the forward strand.
CTAAAATCATGATTTTTCTGGACGTTTCGCTGCTGAAGAAACTGTGGCTTACACGGTAACTTCGGAAAAATCTTGACTTGAATTTCTAAACATGCTGGCATTATTTTAAATAATTTCAATGGTTTAAAAGATACATTTGGAAGACAAAATCGAGAATTCTAACCAATACTAAGAATAAAATGATGATATTGTTGAATATAGCTTCGTTTTCTAATTGATAGATACCATCAATTGCATAAGTGAACATTTGGAGAAAAAAGGCATACATGATGGGTTTCTGCAGGAAAGTAAAATTTCCACATAGACAATTAAGTGAATTGGAAGATTAATAATGGCTTCAGCTCATAGAATGAAAACCAAAACATTGTGATGCAAAAAAAAGCAAAAACAAAAAAGTGAACATCTAGTTATCAGGCCAGTGAAACATCAGTCAAACTATCTGTCGATATACAGAAAACAAGTTGAAATTGTGTGATAGAAGATGTTTCCGCAAAGCGAAGTAACCAAATTTTTCTCTCTGCATTGATTATTTTGAGGTCTTGACTGATTCCAGCTGTATATCCTGAGTTAATTAGGTGTCTATTGTTTTTACTTACAAACACTCCCTTACCTATCATACAAAGACTATTAAGGGCATGCACAAAAAATCTCCTTTTATTCCTTCTTACATACTTGCTACTGTAAGTGTAGTTGATCTAGTGAACGCAATTGGAGTATGATACTTATCTACTTCAGAAAGAATTAATGAGCATCTCCGTTCTATATAGAACAGAATCAATCTAGCGGCGGGAAATGTTACTTCTAACACACCTTTGATTCTTTTTCTTACGCTTGTTGATACTTTCTTCTCCTTTATATGACAGGCAGATAAAAACTGGTTTGCTTTTAGTCGTTATGGGGTTTAGTCAAGACTTTTCTTCCCTTTTAATATGGACTTCCTGGTGTAGCTATGCTATTCAATAATCGTGAGCTCTCCATCAAGCTTATTTTCTAAACAATAACGTCCTCACCCCACTGACCAACTTTTTAATCAAATTCCGATTGTAACAGACTGGACAAAATCTTTGATAATTTCAGTATTGCCCCGTTTTTGTTTCTTTTCTGCAGACTTTTTCAATGGTCTCATCATCTTCTTCGTTTTATGATAAGATCCAGATCTAATGCACTGAAAAGAACATTCTCTGCTGCTTCATTACGGTTGGTATTCTTAAGCCGCCCGTTGTTCCTCAACAACTTCAAAGATAAACTATCGCATTTGACCACTTTTATGTGTATCTACCAATTTAATTGCTCATGTGGAGCGAGATATTTAGGTCGTTCAATGCGTGTTTTATCTAAAAGATCAAAGAACATCATCCCGCTAGGCTACGGAAAGGTCACAGTGGATCAATAAAGAGTGCTATAATTGAACATATAGTCAACACTGGTCAGTCAATATGCAAAGAAAATTCATTCAAAGTCATTTACAAAGTCACAAGAAGCCTCCCGAAAACGTTGAGCTTTCGTATACTTTGCATTGTCAGGGCCTTAGCGATCCGGATAGAAAACCCTGATTTATGTACACAGAAGAAACTTCTCCACCCCTTCCTTCTACCTTGGGTACAGTTTCAAGTTCTACTACTTTGTTAATAATGCTTTTTGATTTATTTTGTATGACATCTTAACCAACCCTTTATTTACTCTTTCTACCTATTACATGATTTATTTTGGACACGTGTCTCCGTTATCATCCCACTTCATATTACGCAACCCTTGTCAATACTTACCAATCTTCACCCCCCTATTTACAATTCTGACTACTCACCACATTTTAGAAACATTCTGATGATGTAAACAATAACCCTAACTAATTTTTTATTTTTGTCTGACAATCCTAATGTACACACACACACACAAAATAATTATATACAAATGCGATTGTACGCTAAGTGAATGAATTAGCCGAAGAGAGACTCTTTGCTGAACTTTGTTTTTCTTATATTCAAGATCCAGAACGCTTAACTGGCTGGTGATTTCATAATCCACTGCAAACTTAATATAAAGGTGACGTACACTGAGTTTTTCAAACATCACTGACGCATAGTCTATATTACTGTAAGCAACAAATATCTCGCCAACACACCTGCAATAAGATGGAGTCTTCCCTACCGTTGATTCTGATTATGTTTGTTCAAGATAGGGTTCAAATGCGAACCCATAGTCGGTAGCGTTGGTTAATGAACTGGAACATAACAGCCTTTGTACAAAGTAGCAATAAATGTCACAACTTGTTTTCAGGAGAAGGAATCGATTCAGACTGATGAGATACGATTTTCACTGTGTCTTTAATGGGGATGATTATAAAATAATGAACAAAATTCATATTTCACTGGGTGTTTGTCAGAAATACTTAACTGCTCTAGTTCACTTGAAAATTAAAATGAATCTTTGATACTATGAAATGCCAACTTCCTTCGTATTAGTTCCAAGTTTTGCGGAAACCAAACAGACATTTTATGGCATGCTGATTTCACCAGTGACATTACCGATCCTTAAGGTATATCTGATTCGTGAACTTTCCGTAGATCATATATGAACGGCATGAACCTCTTGGTTGAAGATTATTAGCCGTTTGTAACCAGCTGGGAAAAAACTGTAATAATTAAAGTATTGAAATGTCAATATTTGATTGTTTTTTAAATTTTCTTTTAAATGTAAACACGACTGTACAAGTCTTCAAAATGATTTGTCGAAAACAAAATATTATTTCGCTATCAGGTCTTCTTCTTATGGGGATCTTCACACAGTAAATCATGTGTAAACTTGCTCTGAAACATTGATCAAATTCACTCTTAAGTAGCTGAAAACACAGGAGTTTTAGCTTATTTTTGTCGTAGTTTAGTGATGCCACTTTCTTTCGACCCCTCAGCAGAGTTCCAAAGATGGCCAGCTTCGCCTTCTGCACACCAACCAAGTATCTAACAGCTTCACAGTCTTTCAGAGTCGTCTATACATCCACATCTTTAAAGAACTGTAACCACAGCATTTATAGCTCAGAGAGAGGCAGCGATATAGTGGTATTTGGTAGCATAATTATTTGGCAAAACATAAAAACTTTACACTGAAACTTTAATTTGCAGAAATTATTCGTGTTCTGCTTCTTTTCTCATTTCATATTGTTTGTACTGTTTCAAATCGATCTTTATTTCCCCTCTTTGCAAATTAATCAGTCGGTCAACTATTCAAGATTCTTGCAGAAGACGCCACCGATATACTTCTTACGAATTCTTGTCAGTAACAGGCGCCGTATGGCGTGATGTCTAAGACCTAAAATACAAAATCATCATGAAATAAACTGCAAGGTGTAATCTTTTTAAAAAAATGAATCTGTTCACGTCAAAATGCCTAATTGATGAAGTAACAATAATAGCATCACATTCATTGAATACAACAGTTCAAATATTAGTATGCGGTGTTTTGATGCATACCCGATTTCCCTTCTGCTGTCTGGCTCGCTTTCTAAGTAAAATATGAGAAAAATAGTACTTTTCCTAAATACACACTTAAGCCTCTTCTAAGCTAAATACTATTCTCTATTCTAAATGGTATTCTAAAAAGGAATGCGCAGTTTATGCCTAACTCATGTACAATTTGACAAAGTGAATCTTACTGAAAAAAAGCCGGAACTGCGACAGTAACTACGTGTGAGGAAAAGTTGTGAACAATCCAAAGAAGTGGCAGAAAAATGATATTTTCAGAGTAATAATGACACAGAATTTCTAATATTTCAAAGAAATATCAATTTAAATAAAAGTGAAGTGAATTTCTTTCAAAATGGCGTTAAATGTGAACAACGCAGAATTTAATCTACTTAACAATAAGAAATCGATTACTTCAAGTGAAACGCTTAAGATGTTTAACAAGGAGAATTCCACCTTATCCAAACACGAACATTAACGGATAACTAACAACGCTTGAGAGTTGAGACAGTTGATCAATACCATTAAATTAACGAAGATTAATGTACTGGAATGTAAACGGTTAACTAGTCAAGAACAAAGCAATAAATCAATTACCATCCCATTGACCACTTCAATGAAAGTCAACCTATCGAATACTTGGAGTACATAGTTTCGTTTGAACCCCTAGATTCACTCTACACATTCATCTCATTGAGAATAAAAACTCGAAAGGCAAGAGCATAAAATCATTCGAATAGCTACGACATTACTGTATGTAATTAAACTCGTGTCCGTTTGAAATAAAATAAATGATTGCATGATTATCTCTGAAGGCATCTTATTTCCCCTACACACCACAAGTTCTTTAAACTACTCAAAACTACAGGATTTGAAAAGTGTAGACGGGATTTTATTGAACCCTCGCTAACATCATTGTGAGTAAAAGAAAATGTTTTAATAGAGCTAATTAAAATAGCCTTGAAAACTTAATGTTCATTAATATGAAAATTCCTTATATCTACATGACTATATCCATTTAGAGGGTATAATGTAGGTCGTCGATTGATTTCCACATAGTTTTGTCACCGATCGACATCAACTAGAAAACTATTAAAATCTAGATAGCATTGGTAAAATGCTTAGTCTTAAAAAGTAAGCTTTGAACACAGTTCATCAATCAACCATCACGATTGCTGTATTCACTAAGCTGAACGCTACAATAACAAAGCATTCAATATTCTTCTAGACAGCATCTTCAGACGTATATCAGTGAAGGAGTTGCCAGAACACCAACCAAATCTGTCCACCATTCATTTAGTGTCAAGATAGAAACTCTGGAATAATCCAGCTTAAATAGCAAGAGCAAATGAGAAATAGCTACGCCGAACAGCATAACGTGGGACCCGTTGTTCAGTAACACGGAATGATACGTATGCTAAATTAAGAAATGATAAAGTCCGTAAGTAGATGAACTACACGGATCTTTCTAAGCTTGATTCGTGTCGTTTGGGAACCTCTGTTGGAAGACACTAACCCAACTGCTTCATAAGTGTCAACAGAGAATAAATCACCTAAATCTACTTTTACTATTGAGATAAACATATTTCTTCCTATGGTAATATCAAAACGTCAATCCCATGAAAGAAAATAATAAAGAAGAACATTCTGTGCTCTTCAAAAGTCTCATTTCCTCATCCTTTAGTGGTGGTCATAGTAAATAACTGCTAAAAAGATCAACAAATTCCACAATCAAATGCAAATCATTGATTGGGGGAAAAATCACAGTTCAATGTACCAACTCAAAAGTATCCATTCTATTAGGAAAAAAGCATTGCAAAATTTGGTTTTTCTCCCCATCTCTTTCTCAAAAAATGAGCAGTTCTCTTGTTGAAATTATCACTTAACTACAAAGTAAATAAATCTGGAAGACAATGGCTAAAAAGTGATTGCAACACAAAATAAGAACAAAAATAAAATAGCCTGAAATAAGTTAAATAATTCAGATTGCATTTGAAAACAAAAAAGATAGCCGAGATTAAGTTGAAAGCCGTATCACAGAGTGAGACAGACTGAAAGAGAGAGGTTAGTTTACCAGCAAGGAAAAAATAAGATAGTACAAAACATAAAATCATAATAAATCATCAATGAATTGTTTGTACTGCGGCATATGACTAGAATTATGAAGTGGCAATTCTTTGGACAAGTTTGTGTCATTAATCACAACGCCACATGATGAATTTGTTTTATGAGATGATACAGTGTCTTTTATGATTGTATCAGTGGTTAAAGATGACTCATCAACCACAGAATTAATATTTTTTGGTATAAATGGACCAAAACTGTAAAACCCACTACCACCACAAATGTCTGCTGGTCCAGGTCGCCGAAACTTTAAGTCAAAGAGACCTTGCGATTCCGATGAACTTTGGATTATACTTACTTGATCCGAAACGGAACTGTTTGGAGACTGAACAGGAAATATTGGTTTTAGATGAGGATCACACTTTTCAGAATCCAGTGCAGGACTCCCAGAAGCAGGATGAGTAGGTATTTGAAAGTTATTCGGAGGATACGAGTAACCCGGAGAACCGCTGCCTAGAAGATTGATCTGAAGTAAGTTGCCAGCAGAGGAATGTTTGGGTCCCATTGAATTGCAGTAACTTTGACCATCACTGGTACCCCCTGAGTAGTTTGGTACAGAACCAAAATGGAAAGTTCGACAACCGACTGAAGACCTTTCGTTATTCTGATTTAAAATACTGGCCAAAACGGAATCCATCACAAATGCCATTTTCTAAAACGAAAAGAGACTGCTTTATTTATAAAAAAAAATGGAATCAACTCTAGAAAGCACCTCTATTACGGATCAACATATATCCGTATTTGTAATGATACTGCACGAAAACATTAATCTTTAGAAAAATACCGTAACTTCATTTGCATTTCACTTCTATAATAGCCATTTATAGCAGATAGAACTTCATTGCTGATCAAAACATCCCCAAAAACTTTAAAGTAAAATGAGTTTGCATTTTCTATGAAAATACTCAGACAATCGGAAATGATGATTACTACACAACGACGTGAATGTGTCCATTACCGGTAGCAGCAGCCAACTAACAGATAGAAAACAGACCACGATTTCTTTCGCTAATAGAACATGTTATTTAAGGTATACTTAGAAGATAAACATAAACTATTCTCTGACTTGGCTTCTACAGTTTCAGGAATTATATCCGAACATTGGCTAAAGAAACAATGGAGATTGAATAGCTCACAATCATACCCCGGACATAACAAGTACCGTATAAAGAATGCGTAAAACCAGCAGTGTGCAATTTCACTTATTGTACGGTGCTAAGCAATGCCATCTGTATGGCAACGAGGAGACAAAGAACAATTGATTAAGAATTAAGTGATAGTGTCCATGAGATTACTAATCGTATACTATGACGAGGACATAACAATATGAGGACGAAACAGGGAGCAGTAAGAAAGATCAGAAAGGCATCTCCATAAGACACATTCTAGAGGTCAATTTTGTATTACTTGTATCACAGTGCTTTCATGGTCACAACAGCTAGTGACTTAGATTCTGAACTATGTGGAACTTCTACTCTACGCCGATTGTTGAAACACAAACTACACTTTGCAGGCTAGTAATTTCCCCATTTCCTGACACATAAGACGCCTTGGATTCGTTTAATAAAACTGCTAGAGAAAGAGAGGAATGCCCTTGAACTTGTCAGAGTTTTAAAAGTCCTGTGTGAAAAAAAAACGTCAGTGTGGGCAAGCAATCACCTTTTACCATCAGTCTAAACCAATAATGAACAAAGTAATTATGTTAAATATGTTAATTGTAAAAATTAATTAGTTAAATAAATTATGTTTATCTTTGAAATAAAAAAACTGTATATTTAGGTAGTTCTCTGGGCGCTGATATATGACGAAGGAAATTCACCTTATAGGGAAAATAAAAGTGGCTAACCCCTACCCGTTTCACCTCTGACACTATCAGTGTCAATCTGGCTGAAAACTTTTGAGTCGACAACACTCCAGTAAGTACAGTCTTGTTCTAAGCCTATAAAACCTGAACTATTCGGCAACTCTATGTGCTTCGTCATGGCTGACTCTGTAGAATCGCTTATATCCAGTGGCTATACTTTTAAAGTACATCTGAGGACCAAAAAAGTGTCTTCCGACAAAGCGAAGATGATGTTTCAATATAGGATGGTATCAGTCTTCGTGGCCTATTTTGGACGCCATTTTGCCAGCTCCCATTCACTGTTTCCTAGACATGGGTTTGGTCAAAAAAGCGAAAGAGTTATCAAACCATGACATATGCAAAAACCGGAGCTTTCATCGAACTTCATATAGAGGAAAAATAGCCACCTATAGAAAAATGAAGGATTGAATACTCACTTCAGGTTTACAGCTTTCCTCGATCCAGTTTATTACTGATGCTGAAAGGTCTGAGAATGAGCTGAAAGCAATTCTGTCCTCAAATGAGCTGAACAAGGCACCAGAAAACATGCGGAAAACTTCGAGTTTTGTTTCTTCTGAAATAGGCTCGACCGCTCTACAGCCACTATCGGGATTATTTTGAACCATCTTCTCGTAATTCCTATTACCATATTACAGAATATATCATAGACTCACAAACACAATATTCGAAGTGCTTTGACTTCCTTCTCCAGACTCTCGACCTCTGAAAGCTTTTGCTGCTTTTGTTTTCCAAGTCTTTCAATCATTGTTATTGCTGGAATCAGTTAATTAACATTAAAACTTTTACCTTTACTTAGGATACTCGATTTACTCATCCTCACGTTAGAAGCCGATTCACTTTTCATCGGATGAACCAACTCTAAAAGACCTTCGAAACCTCTCTGAATCAAGAATAATACATACATAGAGAGAAACAACCTTAATAGCATTTCTGCGGCGTTGTTCCGCTTCAGTGTGTAGCTTACGTCTGCGTTCTCTGATACCATAATTTTCTACTGACGAGTAGTTTTCGTCTTCTAAGTCTGACTCATATAAAGTTTTGGCGCCTGAATTGTGAGACAAGCAATTCTCAGGGTTCAGCGTCATCCGCTGTGATCAAACCAGGCTCGAAGGTCTAACGCACAACTTGACCTTCCCTCCTACAAACATTAAGTTGACAATCATGTTTTCATATCCAATAGCCTTTTTACTAACTACAATAATCTAAACTAATTTTTTGAACTGACCCTTTTGTAGTGAGAGAACGCTTCCGGTGAGTTTCTACGAAGTTCATCTTGCTACTCACCTACCTTAGTACAAACGGAGAACACGGAAGGCTGGTTATATCTGATCAATAGTATTGTATCGTTTTTCATGTTTAATTTGCATGCTTATCTGATTTTCATTTAGGTGCATGGTGTTTATGAGTTGGTGCAGAACTTATGTGAACACCATGAAAATGTGCGCTGACTTTCAGATCGTTGCTAGACGATTAGCACTTCATAAATAGCAAGTCGGTCAGCAAAACAACAATTATAAATCTTCAGAGTTCGACTCACTTAGTCTGCGAAGATTGAACATTAGCCAACCCCGACACAAGGATGAGTAATATCCATCTCGCGCCATATAATTTAGAGACTTCCAGCTATCTTCAGACAAAAAACATTGATAACTCGAGCTGACACACGTCTCTTATCCAAATATATTTGTCATCAGCTGTTAGATAATCTTCCAATATCCAATATCTTTTTACGAGCTAGTATAAACCAATTTGATTTCTTTGCGCTCGCCTCTTGATTGTAAGGTAGAGGTTCCTGATCTTTGGTAAACGTCTGTGTAGCTCGTCCCGCCACTCGACTGCCGTAGCTTTGGTTGACTCCAACAGGAGTAGTGCTGGGATTAATTATATGGCGTCTGTAGTATGAAGTGTGTTAAGACTGTTACTACTGTGAATGGAGTTGATCCTTTCACCAGTTAGTCTTTCGGTATCGTCGTCAATGGAAAAGAGATAATAATAATAATAATAGATATAATTAGTAAAGGTATTCAGACTAACAGACAGAGAAAAAAAAATAAGAAAACGTAACAACAGTCAGTCAACCGGTATACATATATATATATATAATATATACCAGTAATAATGATAATAATAATAATAATAAGTGTAGTTAAAGCTGTCAGGAGAGTAAGACTGAAGGGAATGTGAAGAAGTAAAACGACCAGTTTAATTGTCTATCTTTGAATGGTATATGCGATTTTAAGGGGATAGGCCATTTGGATACAGTCCTTGTGTCACTGCAAGGTTGTCCAGCCTTCGCTTAAAGGCGTCCACAGATGGTGCCATAGCTACATCTGCCGGTAAGGAATTCCAGGGACGACAAACCCGCAGGGAAAAGAAGTGGGAGCGCACCCGGGTCCTTGCCCTCTGATGAGCTATCCTTCTGGGATTTCCACGAGGGAGCCTATACCTACTCAATGGCAGAACACCTTTGTTCGGGTGATTCTGATCATTTGTTATTTTGTAGGCAGTAATTAAATCCCCCCTCAGGCGACGGTAACTGAGTGTGAATAGGCCTAATTTCTTCAGCCTTTCGTCATATGGCTTATTTCGGAGACCAACCACTCCTTTTGTTGCCCGTCGTTGAGCTCTTTCCAAGAGGTTGGCGTCTCTTTTAAGCAGTGGGGGTGCAATGATATTATGCACTTCAAGATACGGTCTTACTAAATGCACGTGATCGGTCTAGACAGTTTGTACATAACCTTGAATGCTCTAATCGGAGCACTGAGAGCATGGTTAACGTCAACTATACCTCGCGGACCCATTAAAAAGGACTAATTAGTGTAATCAGCAGCAGAAAGTCCACTAATCAGTTCACCTTGCGACTCCTACAGCGTGTACTCCACGCACTGTAATGAAGTCCATAATCAATAGAAGTCCGTATCTTACAAGTCCTTGCTAGGCGTCCATTTAAGTAGAGGGAAGAATTCGAAATCATACTCAGCCATCCATAAATGTAGAGGAAAACAGGGCGCGGGTACCTGAAAGCATGAAATATCCAGCAGCCTCAAGGTGGGCACTCGTTGCCATAGACTACCGTCACCCAGAGTCACAATACTCACGTAGGCCGACACGAAAATGGAAAGAATTCGTCAATGCACAAACTTTTTCAAAAAATAACTGCTACTGTTGTTTATAATTTAGTGAGCTCATTGAGAATTTCGGCCGCAGTAGAGGCAAGTCACAAACTTATAAAATGTGCCCCAGATACTCATCAATTTATTTGCGTGAAAGGAAGTGTGTGGAGTTAGTGGCCTCTGACTCGACTTCTTCTGTTAGAAATATATATTGTGACCCAAGGACTTTCACATCCGACATGTAGACTAATCATTTGCAGCTTACACCCGCCAACGGGAGCTGCATGCAGTCCGGGTTCACTTTATCCTAGATTCGAACGCTACTGACACTTATCGGGATGGTTCTGATGCGAAAAGGGATGCGAACTGAACACCAGACGCTGCAAACTATGCAAGCGGGGTACTCTACAAGACTGGAAAGAATTTTTTCACCACACAGAAAGAAATATAAGCACAGCCCAACTCTATTGAGCAATATACACCTTATCTGCTTGGTAGGCGTCCTTCAGCGCGGATAGACAACAGGATATTAACTGGCTACACAACTTCAAGGAAACAGGTGTTCAAACTGCTAGATGATAAGAAAACTCGCAACAGTTTGACTTCGAGTGCAAATATAGATCTGGAAAAAATCATGCAAATGCAGATGTCTTTTCAAAAAACCTCTTGAATAAAGCTGCGACTGTCCATCATGCACCGAAAAACAAGTTTCTCTTACCAAGCTACAATCGCAAAATTCATATATAGGACCCGAGCCTTAGTTTTCAAACCCTTAACTCAATCAGTTCTATGAACGTGTTTGGAGCGTGTTGGAGCAACCAATAGTCCATGAAATGTATGAGCATAGGTAGGAAACTCCATGTTTTTGAGATTATAAAACTATTAATTCTCTTCCATTTAGGGCCTATTATAACTAGTCATCCAAACGACTAAATAGGAAAAGGCTATGTTGACGGACGACTTTAAAAAACAGCTCTAAGTTGTCATTACGCATCAAACTTTCGCTGATACCACATTAGATGAGATTTTCAGTCATTAGATTGTCCGAGAGGTGCATCGCTACCGCCAAACTGATCGGGTATCAAATTTCGAAAGCAAAGTTATCAGCAAACAAAGCACACTGCTGTTTACTACTTAGCAGGAGATGGGATGTTTGTGCCAACTATTTGGAGGCTGGAGTTACTTCTCTAGATGTTTGTAGACCAGAATAACCCTAGGGGATAGGACGGACCTTTCTGGTAAATTTGATCGAAATGAGGTACGACAAATGACCACGAACTTAACTCTGCGGAACTAGCAGATAAAGTACCTGATTCAGCAACTCGATTGATTCCTTAGGCAGTTGACTATTCAAGAACCAATTGCGAGGACATCACCTCAAGTTTCAAAAACCACGGTCGAATCGTCTGCGTCTGGAGATGCGTTTTTCGCATCGAATTGTGAACCACTGGAAATCCCTACCAGAACACGTCGTATCAGCGCCATCCGTTGATTCATTCAAGGCGAGATTGGACCTCCTGTGTGTAACAAATCGAAAGGATTAACACAGGCATATAGCCTACTATCCTAAATAAATTGTAAACTGTAAACTATTCCCTTAATCCTCTTTACGAAATCAAGAACCAGACTTGTAAGATGAAATGTGTACATTCCATCTCGTGGCCTTTATTCAGCTTCAGGCAGCCCTAAATCTACACAGTATAAAAGATGGAGTAACAGGTACTTTTTATTCTACTCTGCAGAAGTTTGGTTTGAAGAATGCAGTTCAAGGGAAGAGCGCTGAGTGAAGTGTGATGGCTTCGTCAGGTATAGACAGCAAGAAAAGAAAACAGTTATCCACCTCGTAACGAGATTCGGAAAGCATAATTAGTTGGCGCAGTAGCGAAAACTCTAAGCAACCAGAAGCACAGGAAATAAACGAGACCTAGTTTACCGGATCGGTAGTTTTCCAGCTGGTACCAAGCCCAGGAAAAGAGGGAGGGTCGGGTGTGGGGCTAGCTAGCCTACCCTGGAAAATCAATCAAGCTGCTGCACAAACTTCAACGCACAAGAAAAATATTAAAAATATATACATTAAAACAACCTAAATCTCCTATGGAACCGGAGAGGCGAAACGACACAGCCAGCCAATAAAAGCCAACCTTCGGGAAGGCCAGTCAGCCGGCTGATGTGTCCCCCTTCGATGAAAGCAATAATAAGAACAGGAACGTGGAATATCAGTACAGCATACGAAGCTGGGTTGGCTGCCCAGATGGCCAAAGAAATGAGAAGTTGTAGTGTGGAAGTGCTCGGAATCTGCGACGGTAGATTCAATGGATGTGGACTATCAAAATTATTAACTGCAGAGTCAGCAGTTTATTCCATTCTAGTCACTAAGACAACAACCACGAACACACTGAAGCAATGAGTGGCTATCATGGTGTCACCAATAACAGCCAAAACTCTGACGTAGTGGGAACCAACTTCACCCAGAATTGTGACAGCAAGACTCAACTCAAGAGGAAGTGTAACAACAGAAGACAAGGGCCAGGCAACAGATCGTTTATTACGAAAAATCAACACGTATTTATAGATTTTTATGTACATTATTGTAGGTCAATGTTAGTAGAAAATACAGTCTGTTGATTGGTTGTTTCTCACACAAGTTAACCTTGCATCTCTTGTGGCTGTGTCAGTTCATCTATATGTTAACTGTACCCGCCTGTCCACCTTGACCTTTGACCTAAATTGCTGTCAACCAATTTGGCCAGCATTCATCTCTCACCACAACCTGACTAATATTTGATACATAAACATTGACCTCAATTACTGTCCACCACTTGGCTAGTAGACCGCTCTCACCACAGAAGGAAGGAAGAAAGGAATGTAACAGTCATCAAATGCTACGCACAATGCTACAAGCAACTCGGAATGAGAGAAGAAGGAAGATTTCTATAGACAACTGCAAACAGCAGTGGACAACATCCCAGATGGAGACATCAAAATCCCTATGGGTGATATGAATAGAGGCCAAACTGGGAGTAGGCAATGAGGGAAGAGGATTTACCATGGGTCAAGAGACTCTCAAGGAAACGAATGAGAGTGGAAAACTCTTAACAGACCCCTGCGCCTCCAGTGATTTGGTGGTCGCAGGCAGAGTGTACAAACACAAAGATATATATATTTAGTCCTATCTATTTGGGACACACCAGTTGTACAGGCATGGATTTCGCCTGACGGACACATCTCAAACTCGATATACTTCATTTCGATCACAAGGAAATGGAGACTCATCCTGCGCGACACAAAGTCGATAAGGGGTCAGATGTGGGCTAACACCACTATCTAGTTCAGGGAATCTTCAAAGAAAACGTAAGAGCTTTCAGAGCAGCTGGAGGCAGGCCAAAATTCAAGTTCAACATTCAGAAACTGAAGGACAGAACTACAGTGGATACATTCAACACAGATCAGATCACAGCAAAGTCAGATACACTTCATGGCATCACTTAGGAAACCGGCGTTGGAGAACATTGGAGCTCTCTGATAGCAGATGATATTCAAGGAAACGTGTACAACTAATCTAGGAAGAAAGAAGAGACAAGATAAGTAATGACTCTCAACAGACACCTACCTGGAAGCTAATAGAAGAGAAGAGAAGAGAGCAGGATGGTGAAAGAGATGACTCAATGCAAAGAAGAATAACAGAGGGAAAAGCTAAGTTCAATGTAGATCTCACTGAATATGGAAGTGAAAACGAGTGCTAGGAAAGACAAAAGACACTTCCATTATGGATAAAATTCTGTTTTGATCAAGTCACTGTATAGCACTGTGACTTTATCAAAACCAAATGTTATCCACAATAGAATTATACTCTACCATGGTGCCCAAGTTTCATCCTTATAAGAAAAGTCACTTCTACGACACACTGGCAAATGAAGCAGAACAAACAAGCTACAGGTATGGGAGACCTCACAGTGTTATGCCAGATAACCAGGTCTCTATAGGGGAAGGGATCAACGCAGGTGAAGCCTACAAACGATGGTCAAGTGAACCTAACCACCGAGGTGGAGGGAAAAATAAAACAATGGGCTAATCAATTCAAAGGACTCTGCAATCGGCCATCACATGCAACTGGCCAGAAATACACCACCACCAACAGCACGCACAGAACTGCCTGCCAGTGGACACCAATCCCCCAACGAAAGCGGAAATCCTGAATGCAATCAAGCTACTGATCACCGACCGGAATGGCAGCAGGACCAGATGGAACTCCCTCCCGAAGCGCTGGAAACAGACAGGGAGACCTCAGCGGATATGCTGATGCCAGAAAGTTTGGAAGAAAGGAGAGGTACCCGCTGACTGAAAAACTGCCTACCTTGTCAAACTACCAAAGAAGGGAGACTTCGGCCTCACTCTGCAAGAACTGGTGTGGAATAACGCTCTCCTCCACGCAATGTAAGATATTAAGTCGCTTCATCCTGGAGAGAATAAGAGATGCACCGGATACAGAACACCTATCCACTGGAACAAGCTGGATTGAGGAAAGGCAAATCATGTGCTGATCAGATGGAAACTCTACACATTATTATCCAACAGCACGCAACGGGAGTCAAACCTCACTCCACCCCAAGTTCACTGACTTTGAAAAGGCATTCGACAGATAGCGCTGACCGAGAAGTAGTTCGAAAACAACTTCAACACCATGGCGTCCAGTGCCCAAATCTTTATCAACCTCGTTCAACAGACGGCTATATGATAGTGCCACGTGTCAGGTCGTTCACAACGGAAAACTCAGAAAAACTTCTGAACTAAATACGGAAGTAAGACAAGCTAGCTGCCTATTATCAGCCACGATGATATTTCTGACTGTAGTGGACTGGATTATGCGGAAGACTGTGCGAGCGAAGTGAAAAGATAGGAATGTGCTGCACTGACCGATAAGAAGAATCTAGAAGATCTAGATTTCGCGCGTGGATGATTTGTGTTTAATGTCACACAAACTTGAAGACTTGCAGATGAAAAGCAACAAACTAGCAGAAGATGCGAGCAGCGCAGACAGGACTGCAGGTGAATAGAGAGAAGATGGAGGTGGTGGAGATAACCAACCAACAGCAACAACAACCAGCGCCAGTCATTACCAACGGAATAAATGTGAAAGGGGTAGCTTCCTTCACTCATCTAGGAAGCGTCGTTTCAACCACAGGCACTCGGAATGGATATAGATGTCAAAGTCGGACAGAATCGGAAAGGCGAGTTACACCTTTATCAATCTATAATCAGTTTGGAGGTCCTCCGCACACAGCATGAGGGACAAGATTCGGATTTTCGACGCTAATGTCAAGTCAGTCACTGCTTCTATATAGACGATGAACTTGAACCATCACGAAGAGCACTGCAGACTTTTATCAACAGCTACCCAATTCGCTAGCTCCATAGTGAAGATCAGATGGCCAAAAGCACTAACAACAAGAAACTGCGGGAACAAACTAACCAGGAGTCTTTCGTTCGACAAATATTTGAAAGAAAATAGAGATGGGTAATGCATACACTGAGGAGGCCGTTGAATGGCACGACGCACAATGCAGGCCATTGCTTGAGTGGAATACGAATATGGTACCACGAGTGGTTCGTCAGTGCGAGGGTGACAGAAAGGAGATCGTTTGGGGAGAAGGAGATGAGAGATTGTGGGAAACTGTGGGCCCAGCTGTAGGGGAAAACAGGAAATAAGAGAAAGTGTAAATGTTTTCTAGAAACTCTATATTCCACTCAGAACTCAAGGGAACAATAATAGTAAGCAAGAAAGCATTTGAAAGTCTTTTCAAAGCTGTTAAGTCACAAGCAGGGGGCAAATAATAGTGATTATATTAATGGGTGTAGTAAATTTAGTAAATGGAGTGTGCATAACATGGTAGTAAGCGGAAAAAGTTGTCACTAGATTCAACCGAAATTAATTATTGTTCATTTCCTTATATACAGTTTAGGTTTGAGTCGCTTTGTTGCAGTGTATTTAGTGTTCCGGAGTAAATTTGAATCCTTCGTTTGCTGATGATAGCGAATTCAGCTGGATTATCCACTTTATATCCTGGCATGATCATATTGCGCCCAACACACCAACACACCACATTTTAGTTTCAGACATTTTAGAATATGTATGGAGTATCCATTCGATATTCATTTTCCATTCTGTCAATAGACATTCCCCGATACGTACAAGTAGATGCGCAGACACAGTCGTAATTTACTCGTGATGGACACTTGTCCTTCTTCCAGACTGCCAAAGATTATGACTTATACGGTAAATTGGAATGTATTTAGCTGCTGAGCATGTTATAGCAAAGAAAGTACTTAGTCACTAGTTCATTCGGCATGATGCCTCATCCAAAACGCTCTTTGATGCTGCACAGAATTGATATAAGAATAAAACTTGTGCACTGTGGCAGAGCATAATTCCATTGTGGGTAAAATTTGTTTTCAAAAAGTCCCACAGTGTTAGACAGTAATGTTTACTGATGATCTTTCGAGCACAATTTATTGCTCATAATCATATCAAGGAACATGAACAACATTCAGACTTCATTTATATTTCAGCGGCTGACAGAATTGACGTTCGCGTATTGTACGGAGTATACTAACGCGAGATCTAATACCAACAACTTCCATAGTATTCGTTCCGCCTAAACCAAAGGCAAAGCGGAAGATCACAATTGATCGTCCAAATTACGAGATATATTTTGGGACCAAATCGGAGTGCGAGATGATTGCTTAGCTGGCTAGTGATCGTGCACGAACGTGACACGACGGAGTACCAAATGGCGGGGATGCTTGACCGGAAGCCTTCAGCTAAACAAGTCGACTTAAACAGTGAGGGTCAGCATCCAATGTTCAGTGATGATTGCTGTGGTCAATAATTTTGAGGAATTATTTACCGCTACAGCTCACTACCCCCTAGTTGGGTTGTGAGGACCCTAGGACAGAACCGGCCGGAAGTAAAAAACTCGATGGTTAGCCTTCGGTAAAAAACTCTTCCAAGCGGCTTGGTGGAGTGCCTACTGATCGTCTACCTAGGCTAATCGGGTATCTTTACATCGCGTCGTTGATGTTTGTCCGTTGGATCTCGTGCTTCGTTTGCCTCCTGTTCAGTGCCTGTCGCACTTGGAAAAGAAAACAAGAATACTAAGAACCTTGTTGAGGAAGGTGTATCTAAAATAACGTCTGAAAAATGATATGCATCCACCATACAGTAAAATAATGCGAAAAATAGAACATCGACAAAAGAGTATATATCTAGTTTTTCAGTGGATGCAACATATATGGTTATAGAAATATTTTACTTGTGTTGCGGGATGTATTATAAAAAATTGATGTGTCTGAAAGAAAAATAATAAATACCATAAACTAATAAGAGTTGGGTGAATCGCACCACTTAGTTATGTGATAAAAGTGTTAAGATATTCTGAGAATTTCACGTTTCGTCCAGAACGCGCCTGCTTTGAAGGTTCGACAGAAGATTTGGTGGCTTCCTCCGTGCCAGTGATCTCTTCGAGGACTAATAGATATTCGGTTACTTGTGGATTATTGGGAATCCTCAGGTCTAGGCTAGTAGGATTGCCTTCCAAGTAGGCCGGTTTCAGACGGTCGATGTTGACGGTGTCTTCGCAGCCTTTTTTGTCTAAGACAAAGAATTTATCCATACTTTATGGTCCGTCGTATGGCGGTCCCAAATGGCGAGGCACAGAGTCACGACGCACAAATTTATGTGAAGAAGACTTCAAACACGGTTGAACAAAGGCTTCTATGGACTGTGGTTGAAGGGGAGCAGGTTTGACTGAACGCATTGCGTTTGTAAGCCTGCTGACTAATGAGGCGTGATCCACCTCTGGTGGGAAGCTGCAGGGAGAAACAAACTGACCTGGCAGTCGTAGTGTTGTGCCGTATACTAACTCGGCGGTAGTACAACCAGTATCAGTTTTCAAGGCGTTTCGTATCCCTTGGAGAACTCACGGAAGGGATTCAGTCCAATGTGCACTGTTTGCAGCTGATAAACCAGCCTTCAACTGTCTGTGTAGACGCCCTACCATACCATTTGCTTGAGGCTGTTGTCCTAAAATGCATACAACCCATGATTTTAGTCAGTAGGAAGAAAAAGCAGCTTTCGAATTGCCGCCCACGATCAGCTGTTATGGAGGATGGGCATCCGAAACTTGCGATCCATCGTCGCACAAAGACGCGTGCGGCCGTTTCAACAGATACATCCCTTAGGGGTACTGCTTCAGGCCATCGTGTGTAAAGGTAGATCAAGGTTAAAATATGGGTATATCTATGAGATTCTGGAAGGAGTCCAACCAAATCTATATGAACGTGTTCGAAACGAGCGTCAGGTATAAGAAAGGTGCCAAGAGAGCTTTTGGTATGTCTTACTTCCTTGCGCTTTTGACAAGCTAGGCATGTGTTCGCCCATCCCCTTACTTCTTTATTAACACCAGGCCAACAAAACCGACTAGTTACGAGCCTGATGGTAGTTCGAATACGTGGGTGTGACAAGCCATGCAACGTATTGAAGACGTTACGGCGATAACTTTTAGGCACGGTGGGGCGAGGAGTTCTCGTGGAAATGTCACATAGAATAGCATCTCTTCCCATACCTAAGGGTTTCTCGGCTAATTACAGAGTTGTTTTCGATAACTCATGTTGAAGCTCGGTATCTCCGTTTTGAAGACGAGCCAGTTTTACAAAGTCTAGGCTTTCTATTTGGGTGAGGGAACAAACGCGTGACAAGGCATCTGCTACAGTGTTGTTCACTCCGGATACATGCGAGTATCCGATGTGAACTGTGAAACGTAGTCCAGTAGTCATGATTCTTTAGGTGAATACTTATCTGAAACTGAGTTCAGAGAGTACGTCAGAGGTTTGTGGTCAGTGAAAACTATAAATTCACGATCCTCCACCGAATGTTGAAAGTGACGTATAGCACAGTAAATGGCCAATAGTTCTCCGCCAAATGTGCTGTATTACGTTCCTGCTAATTGAAGGCGCCTCGAGAAAAAGGCGATTGGTTGCCACTCTCTGTTAACTAGTTGTTGCAGTGTCTGATGCATCAACCGGGATACTTAACGGTGCCGTTGGATCCTGATACATTAGAAGTGTGGCATCTGCAATAGCTTTCTTAACCCGAGTGAAAGCATTTTGGGCAGACGCGTTGAGTTCTATGGACTTGTTATTCCTTCGAAGGAGGTCTGTTAACGGCTGAATCAGAGAAGCACAGTTCGGAATAAACCGTCGATAATAACTTACCAAGCCGTCGAAAGTGCGAAAACTTTTCACTGTCAATGGCTATGGAAAGTTCAGTACCGCCTCAACTTTACCAGCCAGTGTGCGAATGCCCTTGTAGTCAGCGGTGTGCCCCAGAGAGTCGAGTGAGTCAACGCCTATCTGACACTCTTGAATATTGATGGTGACACCATGTATGCGTAACCTTTCAAATGTTAAATCCAAATGTCTAAGGTGAGTTTCCTTGTCTGGGCTGGTGATGAGGCAGTCGTCTAAGTATGCGTATGCAAAGCCGAGACCGCGAAATACTTCGTCGATGAGGCGTTGGAATGTTTGTGCCGCATTCCCGAGACCGAATGGCATACGTAGGAATTCAAAAAGTCCGAAAGGCGTGATGATAGCCGTTTTCGGAATATCTTCTGGTGCCATCGAGATTCGGTTATGCGCCTTAACCAAGTCGATTTTAGAGAATATAGTTGCGCCAGATAATATTGCCGACAAGTCGTGTACGTGAGGCAATGGATAGAAATCAGGGGTTGTTTTGGCTTTCACTCACCGGTAATCACCAGTGGGTCGCCAATCGTTGCTATCTTTTTTTCGGCACCATATGCAGTGGCAATGCCCATGGGCTATTCGGTGGCCGAATGACGCCAAGGGTGAGCATATGGTCGAACTCATTTCTAGCGGCTCTCAGCTTGCCAGGAGCAAGTTACCGTGCTTTAGGTGTCACGGGCTGGTTATTCACGGTAGATCGTTAGACCGGTAATTAAGTTCCGGATATTTATCAACAATCGGTTGGAGAGTTGGATCAACGATTGCCTTCATCTTAACGAGTGACAAGCTGGGACCTACGTAGGTGATAACTTTGATAGACAGTCTAGTAGCATTGTCAATCAGTCATTTTCGGCGAACGTCTACGAGTAAATCATGATGATTAAGTAGGTCCGTACCAATGATGGTCATTGTGACGTCAGCGAGAAAGAAAATCCACTGAATAGGTTTGCGTAAACCTACGTTCAGATAGACGTATTTCCTACCGAAGCTTGCAATTGGTTTTCCATTCTCAGCCTGTAATTTGAAGGTAGGTTCCTTCTGTCGATCTGCTGCTGTAGCAGGAAGGACTCTGACTTCGGCGTCTGTGTCGACTAAGTATCGGGTCTGGCTGATCACATCACGAATGTAAAGTAGGCGGCTAGTGACACCGGCGACGGTTACCACTAACGCTTACCTGCAGGATAGTTTCCCACAGTCTTTGAGAAATCACTTAAATTACAAGGTTTTCGGCAACATTTCGCTTCTTGGCCATAGATGTTGTGATACCAGCACCAGTCAAGGTTCTTTAGTGAACGTGGCTTGGACTTAGGTCCACCACGTGCGTTTCGCCGTTGAAGGGAGTTCAAACGACGGCAGGTATTTTTGACCTAAGCAGCTGCTGGATCGAGTTGTATAACTCCATCATTGCTCGAAGTCTGTTCAGCAACTGAGCATATTTCAGTGACTGGCCATTTAGTTATTTCTAGAATTTTACCCGCAGAAAAAGCTAAGTCATTTACAATAACGCCCTAAAGTGTCACAAGTACAGCCTGCACTGACTGTGGCGGTTCGGATGAGAAGAGTTCTTTGAAAAGTCCTTCATCAAACTGACGTTGGCCAATAACTTCCCTCATTCTTGTAAGCATGCTCACGGCTGACTGATCACCTAACTCGACGTTGCGAAATAATTCGTCCAGACGCTGTCGATCCGTGAGAACGCTTCTCCTTGGGAGGGTTGCTTTAAGCAACTCTTACGGGTTACTTACCTCTGGGCTCGACATCTGCACAGTTACGCATTTGCTGAATTCCCGTGGTTGGGCGTGAATAACTGCACGGAACTGTGAACGTTAACCAGGTATTCATGCTCACTAAAATCAGACTCAGCTATCTGAAACCATGATTCAGCATTATCTGGTTAAAATGGTACGAGCTGAATGGTTTTGGCAGTTGAGCGAATACAGATGACCTCAGGAGTATGATCACTCATCATGAAATATATATATTTTGAAAATAGTACAAGAACAAATACAAAATGGAACTAACTCACCGGATTTGTCTGTGTATTTACCAAAGATGAAGTTCGCGGTTGGGCTCACCACTTTAGAGGCTGACGATATTGACGTTCGCGTATTGTACGGAGTATACTAACGCAAGATCTAATACCAACAACTTCCATAGTATTCGTTCCGCCTAAACCAAAGGCAAAGCGGAAGATCACAATTGATCGTCCAAATTACGAGATATATTTTGGGACCAAATCGGAGTGCGAGATGATTGCTTAGCTGGCTAGTGGTTGTGCACGAACGTGACACGACGGAGTACCAAATGGCGTGGATGCTTGACCGGAAGCCTTCAGCTAAACAAGTCGACTTAAACAGTGAGAGTCAGCATCCAATGTTCAGTGATGATTGCTGTGGTCAATAATTTTGAGGAATTATTCACCGCTGCAACACAACTCCATTATTTTTCATCACTTGATTTGATTGGTAGTAGTATTTTCCATATTTCCGGTATGGGTGATGAGTCTTTCCTATTGCATGTGTTAGGTGTAGACTCGATGAACAAGGATTCAGTAATCAACCTCTCTCTTTCCACCTACATAGATTACTTCTTAGAATTTCAACCCTCTCCCACACAACCACACAATAGGGTGAGAGATCTAATTGACTTTTGACAAAATTTTCATAGTCTTTATGTCTGCCGTCCACCTATTAGAGTCTTTCAGACGTTTTTTGTCTTCCAATTCTTCAAATGATCAACATGAATAAAAGCTAATGAGTCCAGACAGAATGGTTATTAAAAACAATACACGCACTGTGTGCAACAGACTGTCTTCCTAATCCGACTGCAGTGCAACTCTCACATACTTTATCAGTAAGTTTCAACCAGACTCGTCCCTGATTCCTTGTCACAGTCTTCTGCTCACAAAGCCTACCGATTCATTTACTTGTTTTCATTTCTAGATATCGACCTTTAGTTTTTTTCTTTCACATTTGCATATTTGCCAGTGAGCACACTAAGCAAAAGAATAGCCATCTCTCTTTTAGAGCACACCTGAAGGGGGGTAAAATGCAGAGGTTTAACTCACGTCACATCAGGTTTAGGTCTCAACACTCAGAACCTAATATAACCAACCTCCCATGACATTGGCTTCAGAGTTTATCAAAGCCACGGCATATGAGTGAAAAGACGAACCACATGGACGCTCAACGAGGATCAAAAAGCGTTTCCTCAATATAAAGAAAGCGAGTTAAAAAATCTAGTTTGTCCGAGCTCGTAAATTGGATATTGGAAAAGGTACTAATACAATTCAAGGTCAGTTGTTGCTGTTTCCCACGTTCTATTGCATTTGGTAGTGTATATTGTTTTTGTTGATATCTCTTCGTAGACATACGAAATCTAAATCACAATGGCATAAAACACGTAATTCATAAGTACTTTCAGCATGCTATTTTTGTAAGGATGCGATTGGTGTAGAAGCCCATGCTAGCAACAATTCTAAACTTATTCTAACCTATTCTTCGATAATGGATTTTTATGGTAAATGAACATTTTATCTACCCACTATGTTCTGAAATAACGCTGATTGTGCTTAAAAAGAGAGCTGGGTGCTGAATTAAGTCTTTTCGTTCTGAAATAACGCTAGTCCATGCTTAATTTGTCCTATGGTGGCTGGAACAATGCTGATAAGCAAACGCAGTTGGTTCTCATTTACTCCTGAAAATGCCTAAAATAGAACATGGTGCTGAGTTAGTGCCAGTCATGCTGAAAACCAGCACTGAGTTCTGGTCTGTGCCATTACAGAATTCATTTCAGAACAGATTCAGAACTTACTTACTATAAAATGTTAGAATTGTTTCAGAATTAGTGAGATTTAATTCAGCATTATAGTAAGTTCGGGAGTTTACTAGGCTGGGATGATAAATATACCACCATTGGTATAATTCTTAACTGACTACTGTATAAACCTATAGGCTATAGCCTTGTAGAAAAACTCAGCGCTTATAATTGTGGCATGGATATGCTTTGAATTAAAGAAAGAGATCATGATGACGGCTTCGGGACAAGTGGAAAAGTTCCATGTATGACCCTGGAAGCATATGAAGAGTATTGTCTTTTATTGCACGTCTACGTATCAGCTAAATTAACCTGCTCAGTTTTCCCCGTGATAGTTTTAAAATGCTTCGAAATCTGTACTAAAAATCGCATTAATTATTTGAAATATCATATCGCGATATGTGGACTGTGTTATTTCTAGGAGTTGATTTAGATCCATGGTTAGTGTTGTAGTTGGTGACCCAGTTAGGTTTCCGTAAGGAACATTGTTGTTTGAATTTAAACTTTGTCAGCCATCACTGTAAGCCTAATTGACGTGCAAACAACCAATCATACTGTTAATCATCAACGGGTGCGATACACCCCCAATCTGATTTTCCGTTGTTTTGCACGAATAATGGACATTGTAAACATATGTATGTGACAGAACCATGCCCGACCGAAAGCTGCTACCTTGACGTGGTGGTCGGGCTTGAACACTGCAATGACCCAACAAGCTATACTGGCTGGAACTTATGTTCCTGCAGGTCCTACCATACCAGAAAGGTTGTTTGGATAGCAGTTAGACTAAAAGCAGTTACCCAATCCAATCCTATGATTTCAAATAAATCACAAAATATCATGCCGGATCGGTCGGGGCCCGGATTAACAACGACCGCGCTTTCTGCTGCCGTGTCACAGGGCAGAAGTGATAAATACGCTACTGAGACACACCAAATAAAAAAGAACAAACCGACCGACAACCATGCTAATCAAGGAATATTGCTGTGCGATTGGCGGATATGCTTGGAGATGCAGTTTATTTCATAATTCCTGTCAATTGGCACGGTTTCGTTCATATAGACAATCACACCTACACCTTAAACTGTTCTGAATACCAGGATTTCAGCATATCACATCTCTGGGATCTTGGAAATGTTCTTGATACGAGTATGTTTACTGTCCCAGCAACTGTGACGTTACAGGCCTCTGTATTAGCCAATGATGCGTAATAAATGGAATTTTCGTGAAGGGTAGTTTCGCGTTATCTATAGGATTTAAATACCATGCTAGGGAGATTTCCTCTCCAAACGACTACTACATCTGTATGCAACTGTCAGTCGCACAACATCACTCCTTAATCGACATAGTTCTGTTCCAGTAATTCACTACTTAAAGAATATTCCTATCCAAACATTTAAAAGCCAAAAGAAGGTTCGAGGTCTTCTTAATGAATAACTCGTCTGGTTCCACAAGTGTATATATATATATACATTTTGCAATACTCGCCATTAACACCATTGTCTTTAAAATAATATCGATCTTCTAAGATGATATTTCATGAAAGATGCATTAGTTATAATAAGCTTAAAAAATACAATACTAAATAGAGAATCAGATAAAATCAAGAAAATTTATGCAACAGATCAAGGATAGTTAAATAACGATGGCAAAGTCAAGGGAGGCGTCTAAATCAACTTCTTCTGGATACATAAGTTATACTTCTGAATATGGATTCCGATGGCTTCAGCAGTGTGCAACAGATGAAGTCGTAAGGCAAAATTAAGGCTAGCCGGAATGCAGTGGATAACTTTAAAAGCCTTGTTGAGCTGGACGAGGAATTTATCGAGAAGAATATTCTTTGCTCGAACCTTGATTTACGCGATAATTGAGGCGAATTGTGAATTTAATGCAAACAAGGCAATCGTGATTAACGATTTGATCAATTCACAGTGGTAGCTGTAGGTTAACTTCGCCTTTTATTACTTCCCGAACAATGCAGATGCTGAACGCAAAGCTTGAAGTGAAAAACGTCGATAAACTAATAGATGCGATGACATGTGTCAAGCATATTAGCCCGTTCCACTCTTTAGCGCATTATCAGTTTAAGAATTATTTGTGTTGAAATGAATATTGTCAAGATCAGGATTTGGTAAGGACCCACGTGGATACTGATTACTCTTGTAAGGCGCTTAGGAAAGTGGTTATTCAGTAAACGACCCCATCCCAACTGAAACCAATTTTCACAGACTATAATTACAAAAGCTCAGTCCATTGCTGCTGCATACATTCCTTCACAACTTATCCTCATCTTAATGTCTTAAGTGTCGATTGTCTTTGCGCTTTTTTATTCTAATTTATAACTTTCGGCCCAATCACTTTCACTTGTCTTCATTTGTTATACCTACTTGATTTGAAAGTGTGAAGCATAATACAGTAAAAAATACAAAAACCTTTATTATAATGAATATCATATACCCAATACCCAAGTTTTTTCAAACTGTTAAGAGTGAACTTGGTTTGGACATATATAATATGATACCTGAGGTTTACTCAATAACGTTATGTTTCACGTTGGCAGTGTTTATATGCCTTGCGTCAGTATAATAAAATAAGTCAGTTTTTATGAGAGAATACAGAATATCACATTGTCACAAGAGGTGCCAAAAGTTGAATTCATATAAATCTTCAGTTGGTACTCTGTATATGAGATTTATTACGTAATTGCCTATCACTACTTTTAAGCTCAGAAGCTCTGAAGTCCTTCGTTTCATCAAGGTGCAAGTTAATAAAATACCCACAAATAAAACAATGAAACCTGAAAATATGAAGGCAGAAAAATCATGTTAATGAGTAAGGGTTAAAATATAATGGATTCCTTATGATTGATATTGATCGTATGGAAATGAAGCAAAGTCGCATAAGTTTTTGTGTAGGAAGTTTGTGGTAAACGCTTTCTAAAAGCTGAAAACATGATCCGCTTTTCTAGGACTACTGTTCTGAATATTACGAGCGTACAAAGGAGATATTTTAATTTTGAGGTGTTGTGAATGATGCTTAGAAAGTTGGTTGTCATCCAAGTTTTTTTTACTGTCAACCACCCAGATTTTTTCACTAAACTACGTGCATTTTTCACATCTCATTAAAACTTCAACAAATCCAACTGCTGATGTTAAAGTAAGATTTTTAAAGATGTCTGTACATGATGTTATCTTGTACGTCTAATGCAAGTTGTACAGTCAATATTCATTCCCTACTCAGTCTGTAGGCGAATATCAGGTATCTGCAAAAGTATTTTTTGAGGATTCTGTATGCCACTTCATCCGTCTATTCAAAAATCTGTGGTTTGTTTTTTCAATTTCACTGTCTTATTCCTAGCTTCATATTCTGATGCCGACTAGTCAATAATAAAAGAAAAGTTAAGCGCTCATGTTTATTTGTTTACAAAATGTTTTATGTTGATGGTTATTTTATTCGGCTCTTCTGTGTTTGATTCTTACAGCTGCAGGTTATAAATGCCAAACCGATTACCACAGTATTTGATAAACAAAGGATTATAGCTGTCTAAAGATGGTTAAATTCATAGTGGAAAAACAAGGTGACTCTCCATCTTCAATACTAGATTTAAATAAACCCAAAAAATCTAAAGTCCATAAGCATCAAGATGATCTTAGACCTAACAACAGTAACGATAAAAGTATTTCTAGCATACTGTCAGAAAAGGTGAATGTTCTTAAGAAATTGGCAGAAAGTATTAAAAATAAAGAAAAATACAGTTCTGTATCTACTGCTGAGAGTATGGATACGTCGTGCAATCTAAATGCATCTCAGAATGATACCATGTTAAAGTCTCAAGTTTGTGAAACAGTTATTTTGAAAAAGCTAACAAACAGCAGCAAAAACAAACAAAAGTGTGATGAAAGTAGTAAAGTTAAATTCAAGAATAATACTGCTAACTCAGTAAAAACCAAAAAGCGGAAACATAATTATGATTCAGCATGCAATATTGAGAATGAAAATATTTCTAGTGATCACATCACATCCCATAAATGCAATGAAACTAAACGTAGTAACACTGAAGGGGAAGTTAAGCGAAAGTGTAAGAAGCGAAAATTAGAACATGACTCTTCACTGGGACTTCACAACCAAGGTGATTCCTTGACCAAGGCAGTTTCTAAAGGAACTCCAAAAAGTGAATTAAAGGATAAGATGACAGTTAAACATAAGTCATTGAAACCCAAACATGCTATACAAAAATCAGAAATGAGAAAATGGTATCATGAGTGTGTTGATGAAGAATATTTTACCAGTGATGATGAAAGTGCAAGTGAAACCGAAACTTTCCAGGATAGAAGGTCAGTTTCGTCCTTATATATATATATATATATATATATATATATATATATATATATATATATATAAATTATATATAATTTCTTGTATAGCTTGATAATGATGTCATTGCCTTCCTATGTATTACTTATGAATTCAGCGTTACTTTGGAAGTATGAGTAGAATGAATGGTTTTTCTGAAAATCTTTCCAATATTAATGTCAAAACAAAGCTTGGGTTTTGTAGTGTAGTTTGATTCCTTTAATCAATAAGTTTATATGGTGTAACGGAGTTTTGAGGAGTCCAGTGCTCACTGTCATGTTACAGTTAGGAACAGCAAATTTACACGACACAGTCGAAAAATAATCAAAGAAAGTTAAAAATTGCAGTTACGCAAAATATTAATTATTCCTGTGACCTTGACTGACTCACTGACTTATCAACTCAGCACTTTGCTCAAATCTAAAGCAGTTCAGTCCACCATACCTAAGAAAAGCATATAAAAGTAGCGAAAAGAAATGAAATTACAATGGACAAGAATGTACAGGGCAAAGAATAATTAGATGAAGACTAGTAAGAATTTTCAAAATCTGAATAATAACAAGGGGTGGTTACATCTCCATTTAGAACGGTTTCGAACCATCCCGCTAATAGTCTGCGAACATTGATGTCTGTCATCCTGAGGACCCCGATCAGGCAATATATACTTTCCCACATTGTTCGAAGTTTCTAAGTATCAGTGTGGCCACTCTTAACTCTTTTCCATCCTTATTCTGCTGACATTGTTTGTCGTGAAAAGGGTATGTCTTCATGTCCTAGACACTTCAACTGGTATAAATTCAAAATGTCATCAGTTGATTTACCTTCCTAGCCACACACTACACCTAGACATATAGTTAATTACCATATAGCTCCGTCAGACACGAGAGATTGAACGATAGCACATACGATCAAAAGCCGACAATGTTTTACGTTCAAAACTTTTCTTGTGACATTTCTGACGCCTGGTTGAATTAAAGGGTAGTGCGGTGGTTAAGCGTAAAACAAAGCAAACTGGTTTACTAAGTAGCCTCTAACTTGACGAGGTGGCTGTGGCCATGTGCCTCAATGACAAAGCGACACGAATGGTTGGAAAAAGTGTTTCTGCAGGTCCTACCATACCGGAAATGTTGTTAAGATAGCAGTTAGACTAAAAGTAGTTATGACTGTAGTGTCCGTCGTCTGAGGGAGAAGTCGTTTTGCTGGAAAATAGGGATGTGACAGAACTAAGGTGTTTCCATCGGTTGACCATCAGATCAGCTGTGTTGCCTCTCTACTTTGGAAAGGAGGGTTAGAAAAAGTCAACCTCAGAAATTGTGCATCTCAACTTAATTTGAAGCTGTCCGTGGCCAACAGTAAAGTCTTAATGGAGACACAACTTTAAAAGCAAACTCAAATGAGCCGTGTGTAACCAGCCTCAATAAGTTGTTCTTTGGGTTTTGCGGTTATGGAGGATTAGTTCTCCTTTGTTTCAGGAGTTCATAAATATTCCATAGTATGTGCACCCAGGAAGTAATAATCATTCACAAGCTTACATAAGCACACAAAGCTTTTCTGGTCATCAGTGGTCTGAAGTACATGACCATCAATAAGTAACTCCATATACCGAAAGTATGTATGTTGGCGTGTGAAAACTTCATAAGGAACCAACATATTACAAATGATACAAACCTGTGAAGTAGTCAGCGCAATTAACTACTGTGTAGAAGGTGTTTATGTATACTAGTCCTAATGCATAAGAAAGGTGAAAACTCATTCCAAACGTGTTTAGATTTTCAGGATATCTGGCATCTGGGCAATGCTTTTTAAGGATAATGGGTGGATTCCCTGGAATTCACGGTTTACTGAAGTCGTCTCCATCAGCAACTACAAACCATTATTGTTGTTATTAGATGGTTGGAGGCAAACGGCAGGAAGTCTTGGATCTAGGTTTCGTGCTTGTTGGCACCCGTCAGCAAGGCGTACCTGAAATGAGTTCCTTCGAGATTGCAGATGCGAAATCTGGGTCCACATCATCCTGCTGACTGCCTCCAGCCATCCCATAACAATTCTGAATACATCATGATGGCCACATTGCAAGCTTGACTGACAGGATTCAGTCTGCATCAAACAAAGGACTAGATGCATGACACTAGTTACTGCCTGATCAAAGTATGAACTACTATGTTGAAACAGTAATTTCTGAAATTCGTTTATATTTTATCTAACCAAATAAGACATCAAAAACAAAGAAATGTCATAGGACAAAACGCTACTGAATATGGTATTATTTGCTCTCTGGTTTTGTGAGTATCATTGGAATTATGACTACTGTATTTTGCAAATTTATGAAGGTTGTTATAACTATTCTATTGTCTCTGTTTTGTCGTCTTTTTTAAGCCTACAACGCCAGCATCGACAACTGTCTAATGAACGCCTAACGAGGACACTATTTGTTGGGAATTTACCGCCTAATATAAATAAAAAGAGACTAGAAAAATTGTTTAATAGAGTACTAAAAAAGGATGAAGTTGCAGCTGCTTCGAAGTGTCTTGTTGAATCTATTCGATTTCGTGGTGCTATCCCTGTTACTGGTGGTACCAGTAAACGTGCACGAAAACTTGCAGCTATTAAAGGCGAATTTTCAGGTATAGTTTGTGAATGCGTGTTTTTATCGCTCAGCGTATAGTATGCATATTCTAATTTATTTTAATACTGCAGACAGTATTATTTAAGAGCAATGTGTTTTCCGCCCGTTCATAGCTTCTTCAGTAATGCGGACTCCCTGTATTCAGAATTTCTCAACAATAGCCGAATATCCGTACCTCCCAAAAAACTACAAAACTATGTATTTTCATGAAGGTTGTATTTGAGCGACCTCAAAAAGTTGCCAGTCGGACTTTTGATCAGAAGAACTGCTAATGTGTACTTTTGAAATACGCCAGTAAGGTTTTTCGATGTCAGTCTCCAACAAATAGACTTCCAAGTTATTTTAACTGACAGATTAGAAGACTCTATCAGCATAGTGTTTCAGTTTGCCATGCTTTCTTCCTGCACTTTAAACAGAAAGCAGTAACAAGGAAGACATTGAAATGAATATAATGTAAGAATCGTAGTTGGTTTCAGTACAAAAGGAGAAAAGATAAACCAAGTGAAAAGTATGATATTAAAAGTGAGAAGATAAAATGTAAATGCATCCGCGTCACTGAGGTCAGTCTCCAATCGTATTACCTAGAGTCTAACTATAGGTTCGTGTTATTGCGTTGACTCGAACCAGGTAACCTACACTGACTGGTTGACTGACGTTAAACTGCGCGTAGAAGTCACTTCAGTTGGCATATGGGGTGAAAGAACAAGTGGAATAATACTACAACAATGTACATATATGGCTGTGGGGCAGACAAAAACAAAATGAAGATCAGTGAACATGTATAAAATTTAGGAGACAACAAACAATAAATACAATCTGAATAATCTTGAATGATTTCAAGGCGTGTCACTATGATATTCTAATTATTAATTCTTGAAGTCCTGCGGATTTCAGTGTAGTAACTTCTTCTGTACGCAACTCATACAAATAACTAAAGATTTCCTTCGGCCTCACCACCGGCAACCCTTTGCCAGTTTGTTCACTTTGAGAGATGTGTTTCTACGCCTTCCGGTTAACTGCTTAAGTTCAGTCACATTTCTTCAGGTAGTTACTCATAGATGAAACTACTCCTCGTTTACGAATAGGGAGTAAAGTGGTGGAATGTGTTTACCACTTGGCATATCTTGGGAGTCATGCCAACTGACAAAATCTCAGTGCGGATAGAAAAGGTTAGTATGGCATTCACCTAGCTTGCGTCATCTTTGGCCCAGACTTATTGTCTATCTATCCACCTAAGAAAGTGCGGGCTATACGTCAGTTCTCTTCGTCATACTTGGTGGTTGTCATATTTAACGGTTAACAGTGGGACAAAGAAAGTCCTTGACTGTGTGTTCGAACCACATCGGGAGGTATAGGCTGTCTAGTCGAGTGTTCTCAAGATGTTAAGAATCAATATGTCTGGAGACTCTCGGTGAGAAATTCATTTGAGGTTGGTAATTAGTATATCACTGAAAAAACTTCCCCATAAACGAACTCAGCTCAGTTTAAATCCCTTTATCTAGACACTGGTAAAGTGTCCAACTCTTCCCAACTCTCTTTTTCGTGAGTCTGTGAAGTCTACAATTTGAAAATGTTCAAGATGTTGAGTTCATACTCTTCATCGATACATGATAACATTGGTGATTTCAAGCCAGAGAAATATGGTAAACGTATTTCTTAGTTTATAAAGTCTTCCAAACTTGGGTTCAATATGTCCCCGCCTGCTAACTCTAACCACCCAGTATCACTTCAAATTGTACAGGAATAAGACGTTTCCCAGTTGGGGGAATACATGGCACACTTTAATGTTAGAATCGCGACTAGACGAAATAGCACCATAGTAACCAGTCACGGTGTGTTTCTGCATATATTTTAGCATAATACACCGTTCATAAACATTGAGAGAACTATGTCTTAAGTTGTCTTTGCAAACAATATTTTTATGAAAGTTCTTGGAATCGATCAACGATATAATTTCACTTGATATACAGAAATACCATGAAAGATATGACCGACTAATGAAGCTATAAGTTAGATTCAAACTGCCGGATTGCCTTGTGGGTGATTATTAGTTAAGGTGTTTATTTAATACGTCGTCATAGTATAGTATATCTAGGGCAAATCTCCTTAATTAAAGTTAATGAGGATGTCAAAGGCAAGATCGGAAATGCAAGACAAACCTTCGTTAATCAGAAACGTGTATCAAAATCTACTGCACTGAACATAAAGAAAAAGATCCAGATTTTCAGCACTTATGTTAAGTCAGTCAGTGGCTTCTATATAGCGCGTCACGAAGAGGATCTCCAACGGTCTGCAGACTTTTATCAGTAGCTGCCTTCTCTCTATACTGAAAATCAGACGGTCTGAAAGCATAAGCAATAAGGAGCTCTGACAGGCGACAAACCAAACAAGAGTGGAAAAAAAGTGGAAATAGGTTGGACACATACTGAGCAAATCGTTGTTAGTGACATCACCTGCCAAACCCTCCAGTGTAACCCGAATGGGGAACGAGAAGTTAGTCGTCCGAGGTTGACATGGAGGAGATAATTACTTACGCATAGTCGTGGAGCCAGCTGAAAAAGACTGCAGCTAAATGGAGTTGTGCTACTGAAGATCTATGCTGTACTCGGAACCCAAAGGAATAATAATCAATTGAAAACAGTTTAGCAAACCTAACTGAGGGACTAGCTTGTAATCAGGTTAACTAGTCTCCCTTCAATTCGTACTCTTTAATTTTCAATGCATATCACAATAAAATGCTCACTAAATATTATGTAGATATATAATTATATATATATATATGAATTTTGCTATCACTTCACTCAATTATACTATCAAGTGTTTGATAATTCATTATCTCATTTTTCTAACAATTAGGCGTGTCCAAATTTCGTATTGGTTATGTTGTACTAACTTCTAAAATTGGCATACAGGCAGCTCTTACCTTGAATGGATGCTGTTTGAACTCAAATGGTGCTGTTTTTAACCCTGAAGAATCGACTGGTGATGCAACAGATTCAACCAATCAAGATTGTAAATATCATATTCGAGTTGACTGTGCAATAAAGAATAAAACGAACTATAAACCGGATAATTGTGTTTTCTTAGGAAATCTACCATTCGATTGTACTGAAGAAGAGGTTAGCGTATATTTAGCTTAATTATTGTATTTTTTGTTGTCTTATAGTTTACTAACATTCACTGTATTAAGAAGTGAAGTTATTTGGGAATGATACAAACAGAACCTGTGTTAAACTTCTTGCTTAAGCTGACCACTTACGGTTATAATCTTATGCATCATCATCACGAAAAGATGAAACGAAAAGAATAAAACAAGATTATCGAATGAAAATACGCCTTTGAACGGTTCTTCGATAACTATGTAACAACTAAAGCGAATATTTGGTGGATGGTGAGTACCAGTGGGATGCAGCATGCATATTTTGTTCCTTTTAGGAATAAATAGAGGACTTCGCGCCTAAAAAAAACTTACTTCAGGGTGTTTAACTTCTTAGCTTTGTTAACAGCCTTTCTCTGAGATATATTACAATGAATAAACAGAAAGCCTCTACTATTGGGTTCAAAATTCGAACATGAAGTGGAGATGTGGCTTACTGATTCTAGTAATCGGTTTCCAACCTATTTGTCCCGGGTTCTGGTCCCTCTTCACCAACTTCAGACTCTGGAATTAACCGAATTCTAACTAACATGCACGAATAACACACTGCCGTAGTCATCATTCTTATCTTAATTATCCTTATAAAGCCGGTTCTGATTTTGTCTATATTACTAATCTTGATCCAAGATAATGTATCTTGCAGTGTTATTTAGTGTTCACACCGACAACTATGTCATATAGTACATAAATATTAATAATCAACTAGTTAAACGATGAGAAAGATATGTAAAGAATGAATCACAGGCATCTGAGTACTTCACTTTTATTATCGTCCAGCCTTTTAGAAGTGAAGATTTCACTTCTGGACAATGCGATTTCAACTTTTTTCTTATTTACTGGACCAGTATCAATTATACCTTAATTTCTGTGTCTTTTTTGAAAAGTGATACTAAAGTAATGACATTCTTCTTTACACCATTGTAAAGGGTATGTCTTAATATCAGTAAAAAGTTTGAGCATTGTGGATACGGTATGTCTTAAGTTTATTAGTAGCAGACATACTTAGAAAGTTGGTAACGTAAATCTGTGGACGATGCATTCACTGTGCTGAAATCTAAAATAATCTTTGAGTTCTTCACACATATAAATTCAGTTCAAAAATGTATGAAAATCCTTAAGAAAAATAAGAGTAGTAACGGAAATAATGGAAATAACATCAATAGTAAAAAAACTCAAAACCTCGAAAGTACTGCCATATAAATTCGAAATATCAGAAGCGCTCTGTAGGATTCTTAGTAAAGATGGAATTATTGTGGCATTTAAACCAACCAGCTCACTGAAAAACAAACTTTGTCGGCTTAAGGTCGCGATAGATCCAACTAGGATAAGTTTTATAATTTACTAAATATCATGCAATCATTGTGAGGTCAATTACATAAGTCAAACTAGTAAGCCGAGGTCAGTTAGACTATCTAGATCTAGGATGATCGACCCTGATAAATTAAGTAATTTGGAAAAAAGTGCAGCCATTGCAATGCATTCACTTGCTGCACGTCATCACACAACAGAGTAAAAATAGCAATAGGTAATACAGTTGGGCGAAGAGAAAGGTTAGTCACGCAATCTTTGTTCATCGAATGAACACCAGACACATGAAATTGAAATGGCTCAACACCTACATAAGAAATGTGGAGAACCGCAACAAAAAAAGGAGGCAGTAAGATTAGGAAGTTGTATGAGAATACAATAATGTGATTTTGAGCAACAAATTGTGCTCGAAACATCATCCAGTAAGGAATACTGTATCACTCACTGTGTATTACATCAAATAAACTTTTCTAATATGGGATTATACCATAGTGGCTAAATTCTACTCCTACATTACTGATATATAATGTTTAGGCATTAATTGCCACGTATAACCTCATCAATTTACTCTACTGAATTATTTTCCTTTATCTTCCATTTTATCCTTTAGATTTACAATGCTTTATCTTCATTAGGCTCATTGGCCAGTGTACGCTTAATCCGTGATAATCAAACTGGTGCAGTACGTGGATTCGGTTATGCAACATTCACTGATCCATCCTACATACCATTGGCTATACGTGCATCGAATACATTGACTGTACGTGGACGACCGATAAGAATTTTTGAGTGTAAAACAAAAAAACCAAAGAAAAATAAAATTAAGGCATCATATGTTCACCAATCGAATTCCACCGATAAAAAAACACCGATTACTACTTCTTATTCAACTAAAAATATGAAAAAGAAGACAAAAAAGACGAAAGAGAAAAAGGTCAAAAAACGTGAAGGCAAACACAAAGTGAAAAAATGAAACTGTATTATTGAAATAACGTAACCATTGTATAGTCTCCTGTCATCTTACTACTCTCTTAATCTATCGACTATTACATTAAAGGAGTAATCAGCATGTACATATGAATAAAAGTGCATTATATTTAATAAAAAAAATTAAACAGTAGTTTTGACCTTTTTAAACAACTGATGCTACCTGTACAGTGTCAATAATCATTATGTGTATCGTTGACATTCTTTGTGTGTGTGTGTGCTGAGCTTATATTTCAAAGCATAAATTGTCTTATAACAAGGTGGAAATAGTACAAACTAACCTTTCATGTTTACAGATTATCATTTCACCAAAACCAAATGATATTGATAACCAATCATGTTTGACTTTGGTTTAAAGTACACCGACAAGGTGGGTGATAGCCCATTTTATTAGTATTGATGACAAATTCCCTAATCAACTTAAGCGTATGGTCTGGTTTATCTAGCTTAAAGTTCTTGATCTAATCTTGTTACCGTGTCGTACAGTCCATCACACAT
The DNA here is from genome assembly GCA_944472155.2 of Trichobilharzia szidati. NCBI lineage: Eukaryota > Metazoa > Platyhelminthes > Trematoda > Strigeidida > Schistosomatidae > Trichobilharzia > Trichobilharzia szidati. The sequence continues at coordinate 95,850,428 of OX235272.1, forward strand.
TTAAGGCATATCTCAAATGTTTGATCTTTGGTTTACGGTAAAAGGCATGGCACTAAGTCATTCAAAATGCATAGAGACCATTATTCTACTGTATTTGAATAACCTAGCAACAACTGGGAGACCACCAGGCTGGATCTTTTCGAATCTTTCTTTAATTTCGTTGAATGCTGACATTGGTCGTAAAAAAGTCTTAATCCAGCTATTGACTGTTAATCTTTATGACTGTTTGTTCTATTTAACAAATAACAATTATTTAAAACAATTAGTTCCCTTTATGAATTTAGACAAAGCAATAAGAAGACGTAATTTGTCTGAATCGTGTAATGTATTTGCGCAACACATTTCGAACAATCTTATCACACACGGACTTGTCATAGGAATAGATATGAAATTAATAAAGAGTTAACGGGTGAGAAAATAGACTTAGGTCAAGTTGAAAGGACATATTGAAGGTCAAAATAACAATAAAGATCCCTAAACCAAATAACAGAGGTATTAGTACATCTACCTTGGCTGGTATCAAAACAAGGTTTACCAAGGAAGGTTTAGTGCGATAAAGAATTGTTGTTTTGAACACACAAAGGTGGTTTAAACTTTCTAATTGCCAGCTAGGGCTTCCATAAACTTTAGGATACGCCCTCCCCCAAACACGTTTTATAGATAGGTTTAAAAGATGTATTAACGTCAATTTTATGTCCTGTCTCTATAATATGTTTCGCAATAGAGGAGCTAGGTCTCCTGTTCTCACCATTAGTGGGTTCTGAAGATTCTATTTGCTTCTGGAGCCATTTAGGAATATGCTCTGAAGCCAGCCCTTATTTGCAGAGATCGATGAGTCCTCCCTAAATAATTTGAGCATGATTGGTGGGGTCAAGATTGATTATAAGTGAAGTTGAATTCAAACAAGTTTACTCTAATTTATCTGAGTAACTTAGCGACGTGTCTTGTGCTGTTAGGCTGTAATTATTACATTTTTATTACCTCGCACCAGTTACCATATCTAGCCAGAATTCAGCAGTTCAGACACTTCAATAATTGGTTGAAGCTGTTATGATAAGCCAATTGTGTAGGTTCAACACATTTCTTCAACAGCCTGAGTCTAGTCTCAGACTTATGAAGCCACATATTTCAAGTCCTTTCATACCATAGGATTTGAGTCGTTCAATGACTGAAAGTGTTCTTTGAAAATGAATAAAACTGGCTACAAGAGTGCAAAGAAATCACTTCGAGGAGTATGTGTTATAACAAAATAGGAAATAGATATTTACAGTATGCTTAATATTTTGAGGAGGGAAAGGAGAAATACGATAATATAAGAGTAGGACTTGGACACCTAGCTGTATGTTATTTCATATTAGTTTGTCTATTACAAATATCACAGAGTGGAACAGTACACAATTTATTGTTCATAAACATATCAATATTGAGATTTGGTCCTCATCGTTCTAATTTTATTTCCATTGTTCTCCTAATAGTATTATAACTTTCAAGACATCCAAAAAAGTGTTTTGCATCATTCCTATTGCGCGCACATTAATTTGCTCCAGATTCCTGTAAAATTAGAAAACTCCAACAACATCAACCTGAAATGGGTTTGGAAATCTTCTGCACTCAGCATAAAGAACAAGATTCGAATTTTCAACTCAAATGTGAAGTTAGTTATTCTATATGGGTCTGAAACCTGGCGCGTTATGAAAACGATTTCCAACAGGTTACAGACTTTTATCAATAGCTGCCTTCGTTTCATACTGAAGATCAAAAGGCCGGTAAGAAAGAATTAGCAACAAGAAACTCTGGAAACAAACCAACCAAGAACCATTTGCTGAACAAATATGCAGAGGAAAATGGGGATGGATTGGGCACATTCTGAGGAGGCCGTTGAATGATATCACGCACCAGACCCTCGAGCAGAATCCCGATGGGAAGTGACTAGTGGGTCGTCCAAGGGCGACACTGAGGAGACTGTGGGAGGATCGTGGGCCCAGCTGAAGAAGACAATAGAAGATAGAACAAAGTGGAGATGTGTTGTTGAAGCCCTATGTTCCACTCGGAACCGAAGGGAATAATAATAATGGTAACAAAAAGAGATAACGCAGTAGGTATCAAGGATGTAGTGTTACATTTGGTATCACTACGAACACTGAATTGTATTCAAGACATCAACCAGTAAATATTGCTGTTTCACCGTGATATGTCTAATGAACGACATGGTATGGACTAATATGCGATAAATTTTGCTAAAGAACTATCCACACCAACCGTCATTTACTTTTTTCACCATCCTTAAGTTTCTTTGAATAAATGCCTGTCTCAGTTACCGTCGCATGTTGGATTTGTTGATCTTTGGGTGTAAGTTACTTATATCCGAGCTGTATTCATTGATGTACCTCCACAAACAAGTCAAGTGTTTTCGTAAACACTTCACTTGAATAATCCTTTGACATTATTTATGATGAAAACATCCAACATTTTTGTGCGTATAAAACTAAGAGTACATGGTCCTCGTGAAAAGCAAAAAACAGCGTATTCTCCGTCGAATAAGGAGTCAGGTATCTCTACAGTACCATAGATGACATCAGTTTACAATTACTATGCAACTGTCACATTAGCAGTTCTCTAGTGAAGATGTAACTTAGACACAAATGAAGTGACTCAACAAATTTCACTTCCTATTGTTAAGTTTACCTCAGTATAAACCAGTCTTGCAGTGTAAACTGATGTCAAACATGCTCAAGGCGTTCAATAGACTTCGGTAGCATATTCACTCAAAAGACCTATTTCGATTGCATGTCTCAGGCTAACGAAAAGCCTTCCAGACAAGACTGATTCATGATGTGTTTTGGGTGATTATAGTCATTTCCATTAACATATATAAATGTAAAAAAATTAATCAGAAGTGGCGACGGGAGACACGTCCTTAGGATGTCACCGGTTGTCGATCACTCGCAAGTGACATATCTTTCCATGTGTTACACAGCTGCATGACTTCTTTGAGAAAACCTTTGAAGCCTAGGAATAAGATACGTGTGAAGAAACTATAAGGACAACTCTGTGCTAATGTGAAGTCTAAAGTATGTATTGATGTGATACTAATCAGTCCTGAATTCTACTTGCGATCGGGATCAGGCTCAGGGTATCTACAGCTTAAGGGTCTCAAACTAGGACGAGACAACTGTCCAGTGTTCTGCCTAGTTTCCAGTAGTTCTCTAAATGTTGTCGGTTCGGTATGAAACTACATCTTGATATCAATGAAATCTTCACAATCCGAATGTTTAAAAATATCTGAATTATACTGAGTAATATTTTTGAATAGGATGAAGCAAATTTACTTACGTAGGATATTTCTAAGTCCAACCCGCTCCCCCATTCCTAAAGCGAATGACACTTGAACTTCATGATGGCCTACTAATGAAACTTCCAGTGGGATGCTGAATTCGTCTTATCTCATTATATTATCCGATAACCACAATAACTGATAATACCAGTTAATATAATTAATAGTAAGGCAGACTCTTGAGTTAAGTATTAGGATTGCAAAAATAATTTGTGATGTTTTATTGTTTATAGACAGAAAGAAGACTAAAAGAAAAAGAAATTTAGCTAAGGAATTTTAGAATAATAAATATTTCAAATTCATTCACTGAAAATACCACACTATAATTTTTGTCTGTCTGAATACTTTATCATTAAGTTTGAGTTAGCTAGCACAAACTGCAGATTTCATGCTTATTTCTTCTAATTCTATTTCTCACTGGAAGTACATGTGTTGCAAGACAAAAATATTGGAAATCGCATTCTGTTTAGTATCATTGTATGGAATAAAGTGATTATTATTATTACCAATTGTTCCCTAGAAAGCTATAAACACCAGATATTTCTATTTTAGGTCAATTTTCATTCCCCGTAGATTGATTATGTACTACCGAAATGCTCGGTGTATGTTGACATACCGTATTGCTCTTGTGGATAATGCTCCAGTGTTTGAAACGATAGGTGTAGGGTTCGAATCACAGTAGGAACACCATTACTCACCGGGAATGCAGGCATATCCAACTCATTAGTCTTAAATAGGATGATATACGCATACTGTTGATTGCCATCAACTAAAATAACACTATCTCTGCTTAGACATAAGTATTACTTAATAATATGAAGTGATCTGTATCACTGGTACGATACACAAAAAAACACGAAAGTGTTCAGTTTTTTATTTGCTATAAGATTCCAGTCACATGGAATTCTTTCTGTGTTTAGAATAACTGTTCAAACTTATCATTTCTTTGGAATCAATCAAGGTAAACAAGATTTTTCCCCAGTTTTCTAAAAAGTCCGCTATCGATTTATGCATAAATATATTTCCCTTCTGGATTGTTCAGTTTGCTGATTCTTTCAATACGTACACGTAACCCCATTGTTGATAACAATATTATTCAGACTCCGGCTTTGTGATGAATTTTCAGTGTATATTACTCCAAGAACGGATATACTAAAAACCGAGGGGTCCGCACTGCGAAACAGTTATCCAGAGCATCTTGGAGATAATCTCACCGGGTGTGATTATATAGATTTCTAAACAAGTTCAAAATATGCTAACTGCTAAATTGATATTCATTAATAAACCTGCTCTTAACCAACCTAGCAGGAAGAAGAAATATATTATGAATCATTGTTTGCCATGTGAGCCAACTTTCGAGCTTAACCTAGATTGAGTTCATGTCACTGGATTTTAATCGTTACGTTGCTAGTCAGCCAACAAAGGTTCTTTATAGATTACTGACTATATAAAATCACGATAGGTGTATTTTCTTAACATTTCCGCTGAGGGTGTAAATGTCACCTTCTCAGAATCATCTCTCTGATTTTTTGTGTGACAATACTATTCAAGTGAGAAAAGAACAGTAGCATGGAAAACACTAAGGCGTAATGGACATGGGAAATCAAAAAGAATGAACACACCTGCATCGTGAAGAACGACCTCGAAAAATACCGCCAAAAGTCTTCAGCCATTGGTCCTTAGCATCCCACCGGCCCAATCACACAGTCTACACAATTCTATGTAGCTCAAACTCACAGTCTAACACTCTATCGACTGATACCAGGTTTCGATTTGACCACCCCCCTGCACTTCACAAACTAATCCAATATCAGTTAACATTGTTTGACAACGGACGCAGTGGCTTGACATACGTAACACCACGTGTCTTAGCCATTTCCTCAATTGATGTGGCTTCACAAGTCATCCATTCACTTTCTCGCTGTTTCTGACACTACACCTACTTCAGTATTACTCACCATGTTATACTACTTAATACAAGATAAAGAATGTAAGTGTAGAAGACAAGGACACAAACAAAACAGTTATCGTCAAACAGAGCTAACTTTTGAGTCTTTCACTCTCGACGGCTATTTGCCACAAACATAAAGAAGGACAGAGCGCACTATTGCGCAGTACACATATCCGGATATCACGTCTAAGCCAGAGAATGACGCAGGTTGGCATATCCCAAATGAGCCTTTTGTATCTATTCTGGGATAGATTTCGTCAGTAGTCAGTCCATTGGGGCTGATGCAATAAGCGAAGTGGTCAACATGCTCTACCACTCCACTCCCCATATTTCAGTAAGGAGTCGGTGCAGCAGATTCCTCCTCATCAGCTATAGGGAATGCACACCAGTCTAACAAACTCTAGTCAATTGCTTGGTTAATCTAGTCATCCATTCCTGACCACCACCTCGAAACACTTACAGCTAAACCGTCAACTCCTGCTGTATCAGAATTATGACAGTTTTCACACCTACAACTACAGCTCGACAAGCAATGTATGCATCCAACTCTCGCTGGGATTGGATGACAACAACTAAAGTAATCAGTCATGTGAATAGCTCTACGAATTTGTCCTGTAAAACGTCTCTGATGTGCGTTCAGAGCTAGTATACATCCACTTTTCAGTGAGCGTCACACATTTACCAATCTGTGATAGTCTAATTCTCAAGTAAGCCTATTTAATTAACGGATATTGCCTAGTATAATTGTGTCTTCTCCCTCTTCACGGCTGTTTCCTCACCGAAGTCGCCAGCACCACTGTTCACAGACTAGTGAGAATAATTTAACGTTGAGACAACTGCTTTCCAACCCAACTTATTCATATCAGAATAATGAAGTGATTTCGAACAGTGTATTTCTCAACTGGTAATGTATGTGTAGACTATAAGCAACACATAATATTAACAATAATAATAATAATAAAAACTTATCATCAGATATAATAAATGTGCATTAAAAAAACACGTGTTAAGAATTACAGTGTAGTACACTTCAATACTAATCCTCAACATCGTGTCAGTTAACACTTATTTACAGCGGTGGCAACGACAGCAGTATACCACAAGATGGTTTTGTAATTTATTAATCATCTCCATTGGCACACGACGTATGCGTCTAATTTTTGCAGTGTATAAATAGAAATAACTATTTTCAATTCATAAAACTCTTGATATACGCGTATATCGCTTATATATATAAATAGAAGAACGAAAATGTGAAGATGAAGTGTAGACAAAACAGTACAATCAAATAAGACTACTATGGTTACCAACATCAACAACAATAATAATAACACTATTATTAATAAAAGAATTATATAAACAAAAATGGGTTTAATCTTCTTTTTACAAAGGGAGGAATATTCATGAAATTATGCATTCTTCTTTCTTCAAAACAAAATTGACAAATCGAAAATAAATGGAATATAGAGGAGAGGTAACTTTTTTCACTTTCAACTGTCTGATGGTGTTTCTGCATCTTCGGTAATTTCTTCTTCTTCCAATGTCTCCCAAGATGAATCATCATCTGCAGCAGTAGCAGCATCAGCATCGACGTCTAAATTTTCATTGGACTCAGGTTGTGAGCCATTATTCACAGAAGGATTTATATTTTCCTCGTCATTGTTCACTGTTGCATTATCAGTAGTAACAGATTCTGCAGGATTTGAAGTAGCCTCTATACGTCGACGACGTGCACGTCGTCGTCTTCTAGCAACACGTTGTCGTTCATTTGAAGATGGACTCCAATAACTTGAATCACTACTACTATTACTACTACTACTACCGCTGCTTATTTCATCATCTGATGACTCATTGCCAAGTATTTCAGCAAGATCAACAGTATCGACTTCATTGAGTAAATCGTCATCGTCATCATCCTCATCATCGTCGTCGTCGTCATCATCATCATCATTATCGTCGTCATCATCCTCTTCATCTCCACGATCTTCTTCCTCGTCATTATCAGGTTCACGTTCAAACTGAAAAAACAAACAAAGCGTTGAATGTACAATGAATAATATTAGAAGAAAAAAAACAACAACAAATACTCGAGACGCTTTTGAAGGTATTCACTGTATTCTACTATTTCATGCATTTTACACACTAGCCGCCTGCTCAAATCACTGGGCTACCTGGATTTCAATCTATCCAACACAATGCGTCATACTTTTTATTTACTCCCATATCACTTTTATTCATTCAATCATATCTTTCAGTCTCAAAATGTAATTATGCACATATTTAATTGTCTTTCAGACTATATCGGTGTGCATTTCTCAGAGATGAAAGAAAAGCATGACAGGGAATTAGTCGATGCTTCAGATTAGACAGCATTGCTCCACATAATATATATTACAGATCGATATTTTACGTGAATATCCTGGACAAAGATAAAATATTATGCAAATTACATTGACAATTTTGTACATTGTGTAGACATTTTGTCCAGAATAAAGCTGCTATTATTATTATGCTATGAGCTACATGGCAAGAAATTTAGTATTTGAAATTCAAAACTAGGTAGTGTGTACAGGACACGCAGGATATATATATATATATTGTAGGTGAAAGGCAAGTATTAAAGCTGAAACATTCAGTTATTTACAACCATTTATAAACATATAATGGAAAGTTTTGGTGAATTTGAGAAGCATAATTTGTGAAAGCCTTACGATTATAAGCCACTCACAGTTTTTCTTATCCTTCACTTTTCCCAGTGGAACATAGGGCTTCAAGCTAGTAGTTTGAAGTTTCTGTAGCAGTGTTTATTTTACAGGATGGGGTTGCTAGCCTCATGTCCAACCTTTGCTCTTCGCCAGCATTATTTCTGGCTCAGCAAGGTAAAGGAGTGCGTCGACCGGGGATCGAACTTCGGACCGTGTGCATGATCGGCGAGCGTCCTAACCGCTATGCCACCGACGCACACCCACTCACAGTTACACGATAAAAATGTCACACAAACTCGATGACCTACAGGCGAAAACCAACAAGTTTGCGGAAGAGAAGGACAGCGAAGGCAGAATTTCAAGTGAGCATAGAGGATACATAGGTAATTAAGATACTTGACCGGAAACAATATGCACCAATTACAATGAGTAGGAGAAATCTAAAGGAAGTCATCTCTCTCACTTAACTGGACAGCATCATTTGGACTACAGGTGGCACACACGAATATGTCAAAGGCAGGATCGGAAAAGCAAGACAGACATTGATTAATCTGAAATGAAACAGAGATGGGTCAGACACGCGTTGTGTGTCATACCGCGCCAGGAGCCCGAAAGAGACACGACTCGTCAGGTGTCTGACGGTAACATGGGAGAGATGAAAGCTTATGGGTCATCGTGACTCCAGCTTAAGAGGAATGCAGAGAACAGGATGAAATAAAAATATGTTGTTGAAGCTCTTTGTTCTCCTCGAAGCCCAAGGGTACAACAATAAAAGCAATCGAAACTTCACTTAATTAAAGAAAAAGGAAAAGATACACGGCTAAATCACTTTAGTCAACAGTTTTGATCTTCTACTATTTATTATTTTAACACTCTGAAGACTGTTCAACCATTATTAATCTACTAGACTATATTAGTTTATATAATCTTCTGTTGATTAGCGATTGTTTGACTTGAACACTGGTCATTAATCTTTCAAACAATGAATGTCTTTACAAGTATATATATGATCACGTAAAAAGTATATATTCGTCACTATGAAGGCGTTAAAACAGTCTAATTGACGTGAAACCTTAGAATGAATATATTTGTATGTCCATAGATCACCAGATACAGACTGAACAGGTGAGCACAAATCAGTCACTAAGCTAAATGACACGGATCGTCTAAGTGGCTCGATAGTAAGTTAGTAGATCATAACAATAGTTTTTGAATCAAACCGAAAATCTTCAAATGTTAAAATGCAGTATGTTGTGGAATACGTACGTATTCTTAAATAAAAACGTTGAATGCAACGACCAGTAGAACTTACGCGTTTACGACCAACCATGTAGATTCTACATTGAGTAATAGGTTCATTATTGTTATTCTCTCCAACTTTTTCAACTATTGCCAATGACTGGCCAGCTGTATCCAAGGCTAACTGTTCAATACGATGACGGACATCAACTGAAGCAATCAAGCTATAATCTATAGCGTCTACTGTACGGAACATATTTTGCATAACTAAACGATTGCCTCCTAATTCAGCGTATTCTTCATCATCCAAACCAAATATACCTGAAATATAAGTAGAAAAAAAGACACAAAATACGCTTAAGTATGATACGAATTTTTTTGTTGCTAAATTAGAATAAACTGCTTTATAGGAACTGATTTTTAACTAACCGGCATATATTACATCATACGATGCATTAAACTGAACTTCAAGACGATCAAGTGCCTGAACTGTATGCAACAACCTCCAAGTTCGTAGATCCCATACAGCGGAACCGATGATAATCTCAAGACCGTTTGGATGGAACACACCAGATACAATATCTTGGAATTTATCAAATTTGTGCACAGGTCTGCTTGATGTACCGGGGTGTTGTAAAGAACCTGAGAAATTAGTTGTAAGCATACCAGAGCACCGTAGATCCCATACGACACCATCATTTAATACTAAATGATCTGACGGAGAGAAGGTTGCCTTGTTTAAAACATAACCGCTTTGCTTCACTGCAGAAAATAAGTCAGCAACACGCGATCCAGTTGTAAGATCAAATACCTAAGAAAACAAATCAGGCATGATTTGTGAAGTAATCACTTATTTATTAAATTTAGCACAGAACACTGAATAAGGAATATTCTTCTCGGTATCCTCCTCAAAAGGACTCTTTTCAGTTAGAAATCGATATTAGATAAATAATAAAGTTGTATTATATATGAATTATGTTAGAGATTTTTGCAACGAGGGAACATTAAATCAAATAATAATAATAATAATTAGTTTTAGGGATTAACAAAGCTCCAATTCATTTCCTCTTAAAACTTAGTTAAAAGATTAAACGCCTAACAGTCAAATTCGGAATTTTCAAATTGCGCAGTTCAAGATGAAAATCCCTTTGGAAACCGAAATTATCCAAATTACAATATGCGATCCGCTTGATACCATGAACGGTCGTCCAGTGTCTATATCACTTCTATTCAGCTAGTCAACACTTCACTGGTTACTGTAAATAGCGCCCAGATACTCGTACCAATCAGTAGTATACGCCATCAATAAATGCGAATATATAATGACATATTCAGCTTAAAATTATACTTAAAAAATAAATACTTTAAAGATTGAATACAAAGTATCAAAGGCAATGTTGAGGTTAGGCAGAACAAATGATTGTGATGAAAGTATTTACCATGAAGTAAATTTTGGAAGTAATAGAACTTAAACATTATCAGTAAACAAAGGAGCTCGATTCTCCTCAAATTTGCCGAAGCAATTCATATCAAACGCTTGAAACCAGATTAATGTGCTCACAAAGAAGCAGTTATTAGTCTTTCCTTGCCCATCCTGGTAACTGGATGTCTTTGTTCTCTCGTTTGATTACGTAATCTTTGGCTTTAACATTACCCCTCTTTTATAGTTTGTAATTTTGCTTGTCCCTTGTTTCTATGATTAGAGTTGAACGCAATACATTGTTACCTAATTTATTAGCCATTCAGCATCTTACGCACCTCTTGTCTTTATTTCGTAACTCCTTTACCATTGTATGCGTACATTTATTTTGTTTAAATTGATATAAGAATAAAACTTGTGCACTGCGGCAGAGTATAATTCCATTATGGGTTAAATTTATTTTGATAAAGTCTCAGTGTTATACAGTAATATTTACGGATGACGTTTCGAGCACAATTCATTGGTCATAATCACGATATTTTTATGAGCAATAAATTATGCTCGAAACGTCATCGGTAAATATTATTGTATTTTGTTTACACTTCAACAGCCTGTGTAAAAACTATATAAGCGCAATTTTCTCAGCACTATTCACTAATTGTGGAACCTTCTGACAACTGACACCATGAAAAATTTGCAAGGATGTTAAAACCTTTTTGTACATAAACCTCATAATTTATTTAGGCTGTAAGCAACTGATGAGAAGCCAACGAAATAAACAATGATGGTACCATATTATTTTGCACAAACCACTGTTGTTCTTGCTTTATTCAGATTCATCGAGGGGAAGAAATGCATGAACTCAAACATTGTTAATCCCCAAGCTGATTGTGTGATTCGTTATTACAAAAAGGTTTACGTAGTTGATCTATGGAAACTTATTATTTACCTATTGCGGATACACATATAACTGTAGATAGCATGAAGTGGAAATTATCGGAAACAATAACCTGCGTTCAATAATCATCTGTGTGCCAATTATCATGAGAATATTTACACCAATTAATGCACGTTTATTTTTACCGATCAAATCGACTGAAAAATTTAGATTAATATTATGGGTACATACATTCCAGTGTTAAAATAATTTACAAATAGCCATGAAGTGACGATGATCGAGCAAAGGATCAGGGTAATTACGATTATGAAGACTTTCTCATGCGATATCTGTCTGGCAAACTGAAGAAAACTGCCGGTTTTACACGATTTTAGTACATATGATTACAGGTTGCAGTTAAGCGCTAAACCAGCTTAAGTTGGCGTAGTTAGGACGTCAACTTTTTCACAATAAATGATCGTTTCGCCAGGCAACTTTTGAAAATAATGTTATTATTGTTGGCTAATTAATTAAAATATACAAGTTAATACAAATGCATTTGACAATTTGTCACATTGATGGTTTGACGGCAGGTGGGGATGTATCTGGCTGCACAAGCGGGGAGTGGGGGGTGCGGGAGGAGGCTAAACACATCACCTATCATTTAAGAGTAAAATCTATAACCCAATGATGCTCTATAGCATCACAAGTAAAATAAGTCTTGACAAAAATAAAAAAGAATAGTAATGCAGAAGAGTAGCATTGAGCAGAAAATATACCTTAGCCATTTTTCCATAAGTTGCTACCAAACGATCTTGATGCCCTGTGTTGCTGAATTCTGCATAACGAGCTTCTGATACATGAAAGCTGAAAGTGAAAACAAACAAATCGTGAAAGCATAATCCTTTTTTGTATAAATGTTCTTTATTAAAAAAAAACTAAAATTACATCTGATTAACACAATTTACAGTCCTTCCAATAAACAAATATTGTCAGACAAGTTGATTGATGTTAGAAGGTCAAGCAGACCCAATTAAAAAAAACATCCTGAGATATATCGGAGTAGCCTAACAAAAAGACGCGGGTGAAGATATATACACGATTGTAAAAAGTAAGTGAAAATCAATACTATGCCCCATAAACGGACCGGTACGACCAACGGTATGAAGACTTAGGTCTCCCCCCCCCCAAAAAAAATGCTTTCATGTGACCACGTGTTCATAGCCTACGCCAGATAAGTCCTATTCACTACCTGCATGATGCAGGGGTTTACTACACAAAAGTGATGGACATACAGGTCTACCTAGGGGGGTTGGTGTACATGGGTTCCAGAGCCAAAGCAGGTCGTATCTATTTCGGACACCGGAAAACATGGGAAAGCAGCTGCTGATGCTAATCCACTGCTTTTTGGACTAAGCTTCAAGTCAAAGCCTTAAAACAACCACTCACTTCAAAATGGGAATCCAGGCAGTAGCTCAGTTATCGCACCAACTATCAGATGTTGTGTGGTACATATCTCGCTGCTCATAATGTAGTAATTTTGTGATTAATAAATAATAAAAACTATGCAGAACAACAAAACCCTAAAATCTTAGTATATATATATATATATAAAGTTTAGGCCAGTAATTTCGAACCAGCTTAAAAGAAATGATATGTCTAAAATGTTATACAGTGAAAATTTCACTTAGCAATTACAATTTGGCCATTAACCTTTCCATCAGTCGAAAAGTTGCACAACAGCACAGATACCATTGGTGTATTTGAGCGAAAACATGCATATCTAACCCAAAGGGTATTTGTTTCTTACATTTTTCACTCAGTAGCGAGACGATAAAAAAGTTTTATGAGAACTTATGCAAAAATGTTATACAAAAAGACGTACTAATACGGAAATTTTCACTGCAAGAAAGCCTGTATGGTTGTCGGAGTTATAGCAAGTTAAGTAATAAAACCAGCTTGCAATCATCATGAATTTCAGGCTTAAGTTCTAGTACCCTAGGTAGTCGGATGTAGTCTCCAGGTCTTTTTCTCTCTTTCTCACACTCCGTACCAAGGAAGTATTCTTTCAACTTCAGTACAAAAGAGACTAGAAAACTGACGGAAAATTATTCACAGAGATTTTCAGGAGCCATACACACGCACACGACTATCAACCTATGCTTCAATTTAATTGTAAACATTCGGAAGACAACAAACTTATCAGTTTTTATGTGATACGTATCTTATTTACCGAATAGACATTACAATATTTAATTTAACCAAGAATAAGGTAATATGTGAGTTGGTCAACGACTTCATGGACCGAATAATGAATAGTCATTAGCCAGCACGCTATCAAATGACCAATGGAACTGAAATAAGCATTACTTTGTAAACAAATAACGTTAACGATACACATATCAGAGAGACAACATAAACCACATACACAAAGTCTTCAGAGATGGTTTCCCAAGGACTATTAGAATTTGAGCTTGTATTCATAGCTGGTCTAAGTCTGGCGACAAGTGTAGCCGGTTCCCCCCATTCAGAACAAACTAACAATCTTTCACCATCACGTGTGTGAGCCAAGCGTCGAATAGATGATGTTTGTCCATGGAATAATTCTATCGGTAAACCATCTTCTTCCACGTTGACCCATGCAATAGCTCCTGAATTTGAACCCAAGAACAGCCCGTCATCTGTTTGCTGAATAAATGAGAGAGAAAAAGGATAGAAAGTGGTAGCAAATAAACTATAATTCTACGATAAACAACTGAAATTGGTTGAGTTTTCAGCGTAGTCCTCTCCACGTGTGTGTGTGTCACGAAAAGCACTTTTTTCAACAGGATGCAGACTTTAATTATAGGTGTATTCGCTCCATATTGAAGATCAGATGGCTGGCCAAAAATGATTAGCAGCAAGGGATTGCGGGAACAAACCTACCAAGAACCTGTTGCCCAACAAATATGCCAAAGAAAAAGGAGATGGGTCAGATACGAGCCAAAGAGAGTGTTGTGAGAGGCATAACGCAACAAGCGCTCGAGTAAGACTCCAATGGAAAACGGTGAGTTGAACATCCGACAGCACCACACAGAAGATCGTGTGAAGAGGTAAGAGCCTATGACTATCGTGAAGGACAAAATGTAGCTTAGCTACTAACACCCTATGTTCTAACCGGAACCTGAAGGAATAATAATATTCATAATAAAAGATAGAATAATATTATGGTTGTTCATTCAGCTTGAGTTGAAGTACTTCTGATAAGCCGGCATACAAAACGATGAGAAAAAACTGAAGTGCACTTACAGAAAAACAACAAGCTGTTAACAGATCATCATCAGATTCTCTGATAATGGCCATCGGTTGAAATCTTCGATGCAAGAAATGTCTAAGTTCCTTGGTTGACGGTCTCAGTTTCATTGAACCATAATGCCTTTCTCGCAACATTAAGTGTTGACAACAGTTAGTTTGTTTATTAGGGCGTGGTTCTGGACATCGATGTGGATAGTATAAAGAGAATTTTGGACAAACTGAAACTGGATGAGGACATTGAGCGTGTTGATGCAGAAGAAAGGATTCAACTACCTTAGATAAAGTCATTTCAGAGACAGGTTGAGTTGAGACTGGTTTGAGATAAAGATTCGGTAAACCAGGCCTTTCAAATCTGTCACGACAAGGCTGAAGTGAAAAAAAATAAGAAGAATAATATTGTTCTTATAGAGTTCGTTTACAGAATATGAAAGAATAATAATAAGTATTCATGCAATAATAATTGATTTCTTGATCTTATACGTGAAATCCCTTTGTATCACCGATTAGACAGTTGACTTTAGCGATCTGTATAGAAAGTAGAATCTCAATGATGAGGTATTTGACTGCCTAGGAGGTCGAACGCATGGAATTCACAACTGAAAAGTAGAGAAATTCTTGTGGCTATTAAAGAATTTTCGCACAAAATTACTATTAATCCTTCAAGTAGCATTTAATCTTAACCGCCAGTGGTGGCGCCGTGTTGTGAACTAGCAGAAGTTAGAATTCATTGCCCATTGGATTCCGTTTCAGTGACGAGTGGTCAACAAGTTTGCCACATAACCCTAAGTTCTTAAGGTTTGAGTCCCGGTGGGGTGATGAGTCCGCATTGTTGAAGAGTCCTAAACGAGTATGAAACAGCTGTCCAGTACTCCTCCACTTTCAATGCTTTTCTAACTGATGTCAGCTTGTTTGTGATCCCTCTGAATGTATATAAGGACATTTGTTTTAGTTTGTATAATTTCTTAGTGTAATCATTATCGATAATTGAATTACTACGATAATCAGTGTAAATTTTATAAGTCACATTTAGTTTGTACTGATATCCAACTCAGAAAAACATGCACAGAACTTATTTGACATTCAGTTAAATCTGCTTACAAACTTGTTCCACGAATGACGGATATCAGAAGTAGGCAACTTCTGTTAGTGGGTGGGTGACCAATAACTTTCAGTCAAGTGATATCATGATGGAAATTAGAATTGATTAACCCATTGTCTCAGGCACTTGATTTTCAGATACTGGGTTCCGAGTTCAAAACCCGCTCCATCTACATCAGCCTTAGTGACTGCGCAGTACCACAAGTCCTCAGACATTAAGCTTGCCCAACCCATAGCTTGGTACGTGAAAAATCTGCTCCACGTAACTGAGCCAAAAGTATCCAATAACCTTTGACACAGTTGGGTTTTTTGAACAACTGTTTCTTTACTTATAACGATTTCACTTTCATTAAGAAAAATACCATATAATTGACACTTCCTCGTCTGGTGTTGTGGTAAAAAAAATATATGCTGTGTACTGATATAGCCTGCTGCTGACATAGAAAACACTAAAACGACTATACATTTTACGTAAGCAGTGTGCAGTTACAAGATTCTTACCTTTGGTGTTTGACTAGGAGTTGCATTATGCCGAATTTTTGTTAACCTTAAACTTGGAGTTGGTGGAGGATCACTACTAGCATTGACAGTGTTGTCACCAGTAGGACCAATACTGTCATTGAAAGAAATCATTGAAACTGTATCATTAGCATCGAAATCTCGCTTATAACTACTACCACACAAATCGATACCGGTATTTGCATGACCGGAAAGGTGTACAACCCCAGAAGAAGGTTGATACGGAGGTGTTTCACCTGGTGGTCGACTGAAATCGTCATACAGAGGTAGTTGACTAGGTGCAGCAGGAAGGATCTTTAGGCGGGCTTCTTGTTGAAGTGTTGACGCAGATTCATATAAACCTACAATGTGCATGAAAGTGAACAAAAATAAGATCAAAATAGAAAATAAAGTTATTTAATTAACATGGATAAAGTCGTTTACTGAAGAGCTTGTAACCTGAAACAAGGTATGAAGTTTCCCTAGGCTGCAAGGACACCAAACATATTTATAGTGGCGCTCAACAACTGTTACTTTGTGGAAAAACTTACTATTGCTTGATTCAATGACTGTATCTTCAGATCGACAAATATCAGTTAGTGCATAAGAGATTTAGTACGCAGAAATTTGAGATAAATTGTCGACATTAAATGGTGATGCGGATCATTGACTCGAGTATTTGACTTCTAGCCAAAGAATCCCAGGTTTAAATCTCACCTCACCTACTTCAGTCTGAGAATCTGAGTAATATTATCAGTGATCATTCAAGAAGTGTGGTTTACAACTCTGTACAGAGTGACTCCGTTCTGAATAACTATTAGTAACTTTCCAGCATGTATTCTGTAAGACCTTTACTGAATAACAATAGCTTGCTAAGAAAAATATAAATAAAATTAACAATTAGATAACATTGAATAAGTATACTTGAATAAGAAAACCGATCTAGTTTAGAAGAATGCATTTTCAATAGTTCAAATGATTTTAACCAATACCTACTCGTGAATACAGACTCCTATGAACCTCAATCATAAGTGATAGCTTATTCAGCAGAAAAGCAACGTTAATAATTAATGTAGTCAATAAACTTGCGGTAGACTTTCGCAAGTGTATAATACCATCCTAGAAAACATTGTATTAGTCGATAGTGTATGTTGCCTTCGCTTCTAACACTTTATGGACTGTAATGAATTCAAGATGAACTTAGTCATCTAGATACAGAAAATGAAGGAGTAATGCATAACTGTTTCATGAAACGACATAAGATTACGCATCAGAGACCATCAAGGTTTGAAGTTACTATTAGATCAGAAACTGAACAATACATTACCCCCAACTGCAGTTAATTCACTCTTAGATTGATGATGGTTCAGTTTGTGAGAAAGTCAGAATTTATAAAAAGTCGCCGAAATTGAAACAGTAACAGGAACTATTAGGTCCGTTTTTTTATTATTGAAACATTCACCTCATGAGAATACTGAATACGATACTATAAGAAAACATCTTCTGTAGTCATTATAATTAATTCAAAAAAAAAAACAACTTCGCAGTTACAATTAGATTTATGTCCTGTCAAACCTAAGGAGGATGGAGTGTAGAACAGCTAAGAGGACAGTTGGCAAAATAACATTATTTGTAGTGGTGGTTGTGTAGTCCATCAGTATGGTAGCATACGATTAAATGATATGAATATAGAGGAAATCCCCATTTACACATTTAGAAAGCAAAAGAATTGAGCGAAGAAACACTTTCTTTTCGATTAGATCCTCATGTCTGTATCTACTCTAATATATACATATATATGGCATTTTTATTACAATACCCAACAATTTGCCAATCAAGTGGTGATATATTAGATGGTCGGAGGCAATCGGCAGGAAGCCTTGGACCTAGGTTTCGTGCTAGTTGGTACTCGTCAGCAAGGCGTATCTGCAACCTTGAAGGAACTAGTGTCCAATAAAAATATCCACTACAGTCCTACAGGAGGTCAATCGCGAGCCCAAATAACTCAGTGGTAACGTCTCCGACTGCAGCACTGGGTGACGCGGGTTCGAATCTCAGAAGGGACATGAGTTCCTTCAGGGTTGCACATACGCCTTGCCGACGAGCGCCAACTAGCACGAAACCTAGGTCAGGTAGGGCTTCCTGCCGATTGCCTCCAACCATCTAATACCATCAATTCAAAGTGTACCGTGACGGCGAGCTACCTAGAATGGTGGCGACATTGCAAACCTGACTGATAGAATTCAGTCTGCACCAAGGAAAAAGGACTAGAAACATCACACTAGTTACCAGTGTTCAATCAAGTGGTATTGATATGTTTGTTAACAATAATTAGTCAGTATCAACATGTCAATGGGGTGATAAATAACGAAGAAAATTAATACACACAATTGAAAGGTAGAAATGGTTGCAACATATGGATTGCATAATGCATAATTTTGGAAAAAATGAAGAGTTATCATTATCCAAATCGTTTTATTTTCTTCAACAATCTGTTACATAATCAACTTGAGCATACGCTCATTCATTAATTACACTTGACGGTCTAACCTCAATATACCAATGAACAGTGGGAATGCCTTTTAACATAGCTTAAACCAACGGTAAACAACTATATGAATTAATAATACAAGGTACTTTGAATACCTTCAGTATTCTTCCAGTCTAATTGTACTAATAAAGTACGAGATGAGATAAATGGTGAGTACATGTGCGTAATATATGTTTCAAACATTCCATTTGATTGAGACTTACAATCTTATCAAATCAGCTCCTTTAATTAAACTCTATTCTAACCTATGATGTGTTTATTAGGTGATACTATTTTCAGGGCAAAAGGATGTCTAAGACGTCATCAAATGTAACTTTAACAGTCACATAATGGGTATTACATTTGAGAATATCTGCAAAACAAAACACTTCTAACTAAATATAAAGTGATCGGAAAAACTCAAAGTACTATCAAACACGGTAGAGACACGGACCAGTCCTAACGTTGCATATCTTTTCAATTAATGTAATTATAATGTCCGGGTACTTCACAAATCAACTAAAGATTCTGTAGCGACGTAATCTAGGCCTGTGGATTAAGACTTTTTATAAAAGTCTGAAGAAGTTTTTATAAAACATCTTCAATGAAGCGACAAAATCAGAATAAACAAAACCAAAATACTATAGAATAAAATGTACAAATAGACATAGACCATATGTGCATATACAATCACCTTTGCTTTGTAAATGACGATATATCAATTCTAATAATTCTTCTTGATCCCATTGAATCCTAGTTTTAGCAACAATCTCCGCTCTACGAACACGTTCCAATGACATATCACCAGACAATACACCATCTGATAGGGTTCCAACAACTAATCGTATAAGCATGGTAGCATAACGACAGAATTCTGCATGTTCAGTCAAACGATCAGGCAGGACAGGTTCCTTCATGAGCACTGCACATAAGCAAAAATAAGTTATACATGTATATAAAATACAATGAATAATACTATCAAGCTGAAATATTGGGTAACTTCACCTAAAACAAATTAAGACACAAGAGTAATATAGAATAAGGTCAGCCCAAAGTGTGATATAAACTTTTTTAGTGTTGATGAAACGACATGAGCATACTGGGAGAAGTAGACAAGAATAAGTTGTTTTTGTCATCTGAGCATTTAGCCCACAATCTACAACTGAAGAATGGCAAGATGTATGATACTGAGATCATGTGAATAACTGTCCCTACATAATAAAAATAAACATACTAACGAAGATATAATAAACATCTGTAAGGTAGGCATATACACTCAGCTGCAAATGAATGACTTGTTTCCTACTAGATCACGAACTAACATCAGTTAAATGATCACTGGAAACCAGGGAGTACTGGAGAGGTGTTTATTCTAAGCTTGTCTCACTCCTGACCTTCCCTCTTCACCTGGCTTACTACTGCCTAAGCGAGGTTGAGGAGTATATTGCCTGGGAATCATACCTAAACCACGTGTGTGGTTGGTGAACATTCTATCATTGAACCACCGATGCAAAAATATTTTTTCACATGATAATTAATCGATACACACATTAACTTACACTGCAAAAGAGCTTTTGTAAACAATGGGAGTTTAGCTAACATACTACGAACTTCTTCAGAGCGTGCAAGTCCAACTAATCCCCGACAGGCTAATGTTCGAACACTATCAGCCTCAGATATGGGTTGTTTAGTTTCTAGATGATAAAGTAATACCATTATACCGTGTTGTCGTCTCACAATATTCCATAGTTTCGCTTGACGATACAGAAGTTGAGTTGTTTTTTGACGTCCAAAAGGAGATGGTATATAAGACTCAGAAAATGGCGCTAGATATGTTCCTGTTTGTAAAGGTGGAGTAGACGGTCGACTGATTCGAGAACACAGATTGGATGACAGAGTAGATGGAGACGATGGGGTTAAAGCATCATCATGACGCCGTTTACGGCTGACAGAACCCCGCAAATTGTTTGTACGCTGTGGAGCCTAGAAATTAGCATGAGAAAGAAATAATATGTTAAAGGTAAATCAATTTGTGGAAGACACACGGTGACCAAACAAAGAATATAATATCACTCAAAGCAAACTTGTTACAAGAAAGAAGGAATATATCACAGCAAAATTACAAAAAAGTTTTAACATACCGACAAATAGATGGTGTAACTATGAGCAGTCCACCTAGCCCTGTTTTAGCAGACATCTTCATGTCAAACCTTGAGAAAACGAAGTTGAAGCATGCAATTGACCAAACAACTTCCTATTGTCGATATGTCGATGACACATTTGTAGTGGGCAACAACGAAAGTCATGCTTCCTACCTACTCAGATTATTCAGCGACGCACACAACAATATTGAATTTACTATGGAACATGAAAATGATGGAAAGTTCCATTTCCTTGTTATTGCCATGCAACGTCTAGAAGATAGTAGTCTCCAGTGATCAATTTACCGAAAGCTGGCATGGAATGGACAATACTTACATTTTAATAGTTTTTGTCCAAATAGCTATAAACGAGCACTAGTCAAGACTCTGTACTATAGAGCGAGGAGAATATGCTCTGCAGAGAAACTAGAGGAAGAATTTACGATTCTCGAAAAGGTGTTGAAAAACAACTGTTATCCTCAAAGATTCATTAACAAATATGGAAGATGTGAAGGCTCAAATATCAAACAAATCACAGTTGAAAAAGCCTGTCTTCATTCAACTAGATTTTAAAGGTGAAAACATTGCAGCAATGGTCAACAGAAGACTGAGTACGTCACTAGCCAGAGCCTATCCTGCAGCTAAGTTGGTTCCCGTCGATTGAACAACATGCTCTTTGGTGCAGTCAAAAGTCGACAGATACCCTTCTCATGTTAACTCCAACTGTGTATACAAATTTACGTGTATCTGCGGGAGCAGTTACATTGGGAGAACAGAAAGAAGGGCACACCTCCGATTTTCTGAACATGTACCGAAAAGCCTACGTCTCAAGGGAACAAACTCTTATAATAGCGCTATTACCAGACATCTCCTCGATTCGGGTCATGAGGTGAGAATCGCGAAATCCTTTAAAATTATCAATAGACAAAGGAGCTCGATTCTCCTCAAATTTGCCGAAGCAATTTCTATCAAACGCTTGAAACCAGATTTATGTGTTCAGAAAGAAGCAGTTATTAGTCTTTCCTTGCCCTGGTAACTGGATGTCTTTATTCTCTCATTTGATTACGTAATCTTTGGCTTTAACCTCAACCCCCTTTTATAATTTGTAATTTTGCTTGTCCCTTGTTTCTATGATTTGAGTTGAACTCAGTACATTGTTACCTAATTTATTAGCCACTCAGCATCTTACGCATCTCTCGTCTTTATTTCGTAACTCCTTTACCATTGTATGCATACATTTATTTTGTTTACACTTCAACAGCCTGTGTAAAAACTATATAAGCGCAATTTTCTGAGCACTATTCACTAATTGTGGAACCTTCTGTCAACTGACACCATGAAAAATTTGCAAGTATGTTAAAACTTTTCTGTACATAAACCTCATAATTTATTTAGGCTGTAAGCAGCTGATGAGAGCCAACAAATAAATGATAGTACCATATTATTCTGTACAAACCACTGTTGTTCTTGCTTTATTCAGATTCATCAAGGGGAAGAAATGCATGGAAATTACGAAACATAACAAATACTTTATAGGAAAACAACCAGCAATTTCAGTTCAACGACATGATGTAGTTTGTTGAGGAGTTGCTGCCTTACGAAGAACATGACTTCCGACGGACAGCTTGTGCTTGTCTATTGGATATCAAATACCTACCCACAAGAATGCTTATTATTCAATACAGTTACGTCAATTACTGAACCAAATAATTCAGTAATAACTGCAGAACCTAATGAAGTTATCGAAAAGAATACTTCTTATTCACTGGTTAGTCTTTTGAAATTTATAATGGATATCTTTGATCATTTAAAAAAAAGGCCATTTTAATAAAAGTATCTACGTCTAACAATCAGAACTATTAAATAGCTTGAATGTCTATTTAAAAGCAACCATCATTACAGAGTTATTACTGAGACAGTCAACAAACATAGCGAACAGAACTTCTCCCCTACACTCATAACAAAATATGCAACAAAAAGAAGAATGCATAATAACAGATACTTACTACTTACCTTAAATGAACTACCAGTTGAAGGTGTAATATTCCCTGGATTTCGTTGGTGTGGTATTATTGGTGGTGAAGATAATACATTATTCCCCTGACTTGAATTTGGTATTGTTGTAAAGTTGGATAAGAGACCAGTTACTGCAATTGGCTGATCTGGATGTTCATGTTCTACAACTGGACGATAAACTAATGTACATATAAATGCTAGGACAGCTTTATGAACTGATACATCCCAGTTATCATCTTCACGATAAATACTGAATAACATACTGCCAATAGAGAAGAAGAAAAGATGATTTAAAGGAAACAATTAAATACAACCTACTTAAAACAGGATAAGTTCAAAAAGTGCATACATACACAGTTTTTAAAGACAATGTGAATGTTTATGAAATTAGCTAATGACATTAGAACATCATTCAATAAACTCATCATAAAAAAATCCTGAAGGCTAACTAAATAAAAACATTCCAGTGATGTACAAGAGAACTAAATTGTTGTCAATAATGGAGTTATGATAAGCCAAAAACAAAAGTTCTCCGACAATGAAAAAGGTATTCATACTTTCCTCTAGTGAACAAAGATACTTTTCGTTTTCTATGAATAGGAAGAAATCAAGCATACCACTTGTTTATATAAGCAAATTCAACAACCGGTGGAATTTCAACAGTGACAAAATTTTGGTATACAAAAATAAATCACTGTTAAAAAGTGAAGAACGAGAATAATTCCACTATGGATACAATTTTATATTGACAAAATCACACAGTGTTATACAGTAATATTTACTAATGACGTTTCAAGCACAAATTATTGCTCACAGCCATCATATCAAGGTACTTACACAACTTTCTTGCTTCATTTATGTACATCAGTAAAAGTTGATTAGACATTTGAATAAAACCAATAAAAGACTTGCGTGAATCAGAAAGGAAGATAAAGTACATTCGGAAATAACATTAGTGTAATCGATAAAATACAATAAGATGGGAAACAAGATGTTTTTTATAGTAAAATAAATAACCCGTTAGAATGTTATAATGTGAATTGAATACACTTTAACATTATTTATTATTCTCTGATTTGACTGGTGATAATATCTTACATACCACTGGTATTTGCATTGAGTCATTTCTGTTGCATGTGATGGGTGTAGACCCGATGAACAAGGATTCAATTATCTATTTCTCTCGTTCTCCACCTACCTATACTACTTTTTAGAACTCTAATCCTGTCTATTGTGTGTTAATGCATGCAGTGCTATTGCTCAGTTTTTTTTCTAAATTATTTATTTTAGCAGGGTCAACCGTTCTTACCTTGGCTAAATTCTTGTGTTCCCACAATCCGACTACTCCTGATCTACTGGTTTGACCTATGTAGTTGACTTACCTCACAGTCATTGCAAGGTATTTTGTAAATTATATTATTTTGTTTAATTGGGTCCACCGGCTCCTTTAGCCTACAGAGCTTGTCCCTTAGCCTGAGTGAGTTTGTAGGTTTAAATGCCACTCTAATTCCTGCTTTATTAAGTGTCCTACGTAGGGTCTCAGATGTCCCCTCCTTATATGGTGAAACTGCAGATGCCGTATATTCTCTCTTATTTATGTTATCATTATCAGTTTCCACATTATTTTTATTTTGCTTTTGGCCTTTTTCGATCTTCCTAATGAATTATATAGGATAGTTAGTTATTTGTAACCAACGCCTCTTCTATCTGTTTTATTTCATCATTTAGGTCTTTTCTTGCACTACTTAGTGCTACTGCTCGGTTTGTCAGAAACTTAACTACGCTTGCCTTCACAGACAGATAACGGATGAGATGAATTAAAGTCTAAATATCTGTTAGAATGTCTTGGCTTTTTATAAACGCCACTAGTGTGCAGTTTACCTTCTTCTATTCGTTTTATTTTACAATCTAACATAGGTAATTCTTGTTCATTCTCCGATTCATATGTGAATTTTATTCCTTATACTTGTGAGTTTATATGTGTTAAGAAGCTAGAGATATGTTCTGTTTTTAACACTGTGAAAGTGTCATCTACATATCTCCACCATATTTTTGGCGTAGGATTAAATGTATTGAGAGCACTATTTTCCCAGCTGTCCATAAAGATGTCTGCTACAATAGGGGATATTGGTGATCCATCCCATTGCTACACTGTCTTTTTGTTTATATATTTTGCCCTGAAATTTAAAGACAGTAGAGGTGAGGCATAGCTGAATTCCTAAAATAATTTCCTCAATGGGCAGCTTTGTCCTATGACTAATTTCGGGATCAGAAGTTATTTCTCTTTTAACTGCTTCTAATGCTATATTGATTGGTACATTAGGGTAAAGACTAGTTATATCAAAACTGACCGTTTATTTCATTAATCTCTAATTGAATGTCACTTAGTTTCCTTTTCATTTCATATGAATTAGTTAGCCTAGAGTTTGAATGATTTCTAATGGGACATAGTATTAGAGCTAAGTGTTTTGATAATTCATATGTCGGCGTATTTCTGAAATCTACTATTGGTCTTATGGGGTAACCTGGTTTATGTATTTTTATAGTACCATATATTCTACTAGCATTATTAGTTTTAGGCATTAAATTAAACCATTTAGACTTGTCCAGTGACAGCTTCATACTGCGTATTACATCCGCTGTAGATTTTTTAACCTTATTCATTATTGTACGTACAGGCTTCTTAATTTCCTCATATGAACCCGTTTCAATGTGTTCAGTGACTTTCTTTATATAATCAGATTTATCCAAAACTACTGTAGAGTTTCCTTTGTCAGCTTTTGCGATGACGATGTTTTCATCCTTTTTAAGATTAATTAGAGCAATTCTTTCCGATTTTGTTAAGTTTGACTGTGCCTTCTTTTGTTTCTTAAGAGTTAATGCAGATTATCTTCGAAGCTCTTCTGCTGTCGTCTTATCTATTGAACTTAATGCAACTTCTATGTTAGGGATGACATCTTCTGGTTTCAGTTTTCTAACCGTTGCATTCAAATGTAATCCTTTTTCAAATAGTTTTATCTCACTACAGCTCAACTCTCTTGAAGAGAGGGTGATTACCCATTTTTTGGCAATAGAAGACAAAACATTGTTGTCAACTTCTTTATTTATTGTGCTGTTCTTTTCTTCTAATAATTTGTGGAATTTTTTAATTTGCGTGGTTTTTGATTTCTCTAGCATTTAGGATGCTTCAATCACAATTTCATAATCTTTATCACTTATCAAACATTAGAGTTTGTATTTGGGTTTTTCAATTTCATTTTGTATATAATTAGTTTTATAATAATCCTATGTAGTTCTTTTCTAAGACATAATTTGCTGACAAGTTCCACTGTTGATGTTATTTTTCTTGAAGTAATTGGAGTATGTAGGTGTAAGTATTTAAGAATTATATCACTCTTTACATCGAGAATACTCATAAAGTCTTTGTTTGAAAGGCATAAAAGTGCAATTGCCAGACACCAGATTGACAAGGGAAATACAGGGGAAATTAGGCAAGCTTTCAAAATAATCAATATACAAAGGAAAGCCTGGTTACTTTGTTTCGCAGAAGCCATTATTATCAAAGGATTTCAACCTAACCTGTGCATTAAGAAAGGTAGCGTGATAAATCTCTCATTACCCTGGTAAGTGTATATGTTTTGTTAGTACGTTCTGTATTTGATTCTGTTGCGCAACATTTCACTTGATTTTGATTCTCACTGAGTTCAACTCACTATTAAGCTTCGAAATTTACTTCATTGTCTAATATCATATTTTCACTTTTACTTTTCAATCTTACCTTCTTGAACTTTCTGTTGTATTATGTATAAATTCACAGTTGTTTCTTGTATTTTGTCTTTAGTCAACCCTTGTTTCTTAGCAAAAATCTGAGCTTTACCTCACCTCTTATCTAATTCCATTGTAAATAGTTAACCTTTTAACACTAAATAATTTGTCTAATTACATCATTTTGGAATTATGCTGCTGATACTTTTTATTCATAACTTGACGTCACTGAGAGAAAAGTATGTTCAGAAATAAGACGAGCTCGTATTAACCTGAAAATATGTTCGTTCTTTCTTTATTCAAACTAATGAAGGGGGGACGATTGTATGGAAAAAAACTAACCGTATGCTACTATCTGATAATAAAACATCAACAGGTCAAATATGAAAGCTCAGATAATATCAAAGTATTATACTTCGTAAAAGATGATCCATATCTTTGCTATACAAAGATCCTGAAAATGACCTTTTCATAAAAGAGGAACTTGGCAAGTGAGATATGCTTTAAAGCACAATACTTCCACAGAAGGGAATCAAAGGATCATAATGAAAAAACACAATAACCTAAATCTTAAATGAAACTTACTGTAAGCCATTAATGCGTTCATCCAGGGTGGAAGAACCTTCTGCAGGAGTTTCCTCAGTATCACTTGTTCGATCCTCAGGTCGAGATAGTGATTCAGTAGGGAAATTTGTACCGGAGGGTTGAACAGTATTTAATCTTTGCTCATTTTCATTTGGTAAGGAAAAATTAGATGCAGCTCCACCGCCTTGATTTCCTGTTCTTCTCAATGCTGATCGTCGCCCATCTTCTCGATTGAGGTCTCGTCCACTACCACCAATTCCATCATTACTCACCTGCTCAACTATCTGTAATAACTGATTAATTAATCCTCGACGATGTGTAGAATTATTTCCAAGTGGAGAAGGTAAGTGGACAGTTACATCATTTGAACCGAAATCTGAATCTGAACTATCCCCTGCACCAAGTGATGAAAAGAGTGGAGTAGGACCGAGGAATGTTGCTGAACCTATACTACTAGGAAAGGAGTAGACATCAGCAGAGACAATTTCATCGGCTATGTCGTAGGTTAAGGACATTAGATTGAGAATATCAACAGCTAATCGGGTACATTCACTGCGACATGGCCAATTGTTATGAGCATATACATTGCGTGCAATAATACGATACAACACGTCAATAGCACCACAATCTCTAAGTTGTTGAATTGGTTGCCATACAGTATCTGGACGGATACGAGAAATTATCAATGACATGAGTCGAGAGAATTGTTCAGCAGTGTATGTTATCGGCTAAATAAGTACAAAAGAGACAAAGATCACAAAATGCACGCCAAAACGAGAAGAAATAAGATTTATGATTATTTGAAAAGTATTATTGAAAAATCACCATAAACTAAATGTTGAATTAAACAATATTTCAATACTACATTAGATGAACTTAGAAATGTTATGGAAAATAGTCATTGATTGCTTTGAATTATTAACTGTAATGACAGCTCAGAAACAGGTAGAAAACGCACCAAATCAGGTTTAAACTTCTGAGGATTATCTAAGGAGAGGAAGATGCCACTCATATCTCTCAATTCGTACGGCTAATCATAGCCAACGACAACTCCGTTTAGCAACACTCATTATTTCGGTATTATAAATTCGAACTTTTATTCAGTTAATCGAATGAAGTGAACTGAAGTCATTATACGTAGAACTTTACACAAAAGTGCAGCTGTTCACGTTGCAACACTCCATACACCACACAAAGTTACAGAAAAAGAAACAGAATTCAAAAGAACCCTAATGAGCAGAAATGGATGACAGGATATTAACATGGAAAATATGAGGACTTAATGTCAGCTAATGATGAAATCCTCCAACCAATCAAACAAAATCCCCACAAACCAATTCTTGAAAATTGATCTGAATCTCAATAGCAACTGGACCTATTCAGAAAGTTACCAGGGATTCTAGTGGGAAGCCGTGATTAGTAGGGTACAGGAGGTTGAAGGTGAGGACAGTTGCTCGTTGAAAATATTTCCCAGTGGTCGTGCTATGTCGTGAATTGGCAGAATTTGGAATTCATTGGCCATTGGATCGAGTTCTAGTGGCTTAATGGTCTACGAGCTAGCTCACCTTGTAACCAGAAGGTCCTGGGTTCGAATCCCAGTGAGTGCGTACTGATGAAGAGTACCAAACTAAGACGAAACAATTGTCCAGTACTCTCAGGTTTTTCACTGGTTCTCTAACCGATGTCGGCTCATGATGAAATCCTCCAACGAATCTGAAAGACTAAGAGGAGTGAATGCATCTGGGCCACTGAGAAAGGTTCTGAGCCATAGCACCAATAGACTCAAGCTTAGCATCTTGAGGATACTAACCAGACAATCTACACCTTTATACGTGTCTCAAACTGACGATCAAAAACTACATGGACTGATACAATGCTTTGGTTCCACCACCACTAACTCTTTTCCGATCTAATCCTGTCATTTGACATTGATCGAAGAGGAGGGCAGTCAATTGGCTTGCATAACTCTTGTCCAGCCATCTCAAATTATTCAGCTTCACAACCTTATTGACTGGTTTTTCTTCCTAACCCAACATTCTACATTTAATCTCGTAAGTTAACCCATTAAGAGGAAACAGAAACTTTTTAAGGAAACTTGAGATACACTGATACTGCATTCTGTATCCAAAAGGCTGTTTCCCTGATCACAACAAAAAAATTTACTTTGATTATTGCCATATTACAGTTACAAATAATAATACACCCTTACAATATCTGGGCTCCCCTTCTCTAGAAGTTGTGTTCACTTTAGTTCTACCTTGGTGATTTATTCCACGCGAATGCATGCTACAAATTTCCAAGTATTCTAGGACGTTCAAGTATTGGTTCTGCTGGGATTTTTGTTTGATTGGTTGGGGGGGGGGGGGATTTCACCATGAGCTGACATCAGTTAAAGAACCATTGGAAAACCTGGGAGTACTGGACAGATGTTCCATCCTGTTTCTAGGACTATTCAAGTTTAAAGCTCAAATGATTTACTTGGTTGAATGTTTCACTAAATATAAATTATGTGAGTAATTACCCAAAATCAAATCAAAGACTACCATCTTCCGCTTGCTATATCTCACAACAGTATGTCAGAACACAACACATTTTTGGAATGTGAGAGAGAACTTTGGTGGGTTATGTAAATGTCTGTGTGATACGACAGTTGAAGAGAGTTGGAAAATTATAAGAAACTTATTTTGTTGAAATTCATATTTCGTAGTTTATAAGACAACTGTGGGGGGGCGAGGAGATAGGTGTACGTTGGACTGATAAGAAGACTCTAGAAGATATGGACTTTGCGGATGACTCATTCTTAATGTCACACAAACTCGAATATCTACAAGCGAAAACCAACAGGTTGGTACCAGAAGCAGTGAAGACAGAAGTCAAGATATCTAGCGGCCAACAACTAGCACGAGTCACTACGAACGGAATAGACCTGGATGAAGTCGCTTCTTTCACGTACGTGGGCATTTTCGTCTCAACAACAGGAAGTACGGATGGGGATGTCAAAGCCAAGCAGGATCGGAAAAGTTAGACAGGCCTTCATTAATCTGAAGTCAGTGTGAAAATTTCGAGCTATTAGGATGAAGAACAACATCCCGATCTTCAACCACAATGTCAAATCAGTGCTTGTATATGGTCCGCCGACTTGCCGCGTCGACAGAAGCATTTCCAACAGACTGCTGGATATTTTCAACAACAGCTATCTTCGCTTTAGAATGAAGATCAGGTGACCAGAAAGGATAGGCGACATGGGACACTGAGAATCAAACCAACCAATAACCTATCGCCTAACGCGTAAGCTAAAGGAAATGGAAACATACTGGGCACACGCTGAAGAGACCACTGAATGACAGCGTATACCAGCCTGGTCCTGATTCGGAACCCGAGTGGGAAATGGCGAGTTGGACATCCGAGGATAACATGTGGAAGATCTTATGAGGAGATAAGAGCTTATGGACAATTAAGGAGCCAGATATAAAGGACTGCAGAGAACAGGATAAGATGGAGACATGCTGCTGACCCTATATGTCCGACTAGAAACTCAAGAGAATAATAATACGTTATAAAACACCAAAACCATTCAAAATAAACAAAAGAATTAAAGTGTATGACAACAAAATGGAAAAAATTCCAAAATAATACCATGAATAAAACATGCATGCAACTTACACGATATCCAGCAGCAGCTACAGCTCTTGGAGACTCGTCAAATAAACTTCCCAAACTAGGATCTATTGTATCAATCCACAACAACAGACTAATTTCTAGGAAACGGCGAATAGCACATAGACTTGCACGAACAACATGCCATGACGTTGTATCTTTCAAAGTAATCGGATTATCCTCAGTTAGTCTTAATGGTAAAACGCATATCTATAGATGCAGACAATTAGATACGCATAACAGAAAATAATAACAGCAATTTTTTTAAACAATATGGACAATAAAATGATAGTGTGGTGAGAGCTGTCTACTAGCCAAATTGGTAGACAGTAATTTACGTCAATATTTACGTTCCCAAGATTTGTCGTGAGAAAATGTGAACAAAGATTGATTCAAAACCGACCACAGCAGACTTTGCGTAGGCGGATGCAGTTAACATATAGAGGATTTGACATTCAAGAAACAGTCACAAATAGATGAAAGATTAACTTTACGTGAGAAACAACCAATCGGAAGACTGTGTTTGTTTGCTTAAATATCCATAGTAATGCACATGAAAATATATAAATATGCGTTGATTTCCTTAATAAATGATCTGTTGCCTGACTCTTGCCTTCTGTCGTTACAATAGTAATTGCCAATGTTTGCGTAAATATGAAACTATATAC
The DNA here is from genome assembly GCA_944472155.2 of Trichobilharzia szidati. Classification (NCBI taxonomy): domain Eukaryota; kingdom Metazoa; phylum Platyhelminthes; class Trematoda; order Strigeidida; family Schistosomatidae; genus Trichobilharzia; species Trichobilharzia szidati. The sequence continues at coordinate 95,882,206 of OX235272.1, forward strand.
CACTGATTACCATTTATGTTATCGAACAGATCACATATTGTGATCTGAATAATTTCCGTCTCCAAAAGAAGCTGTAGTGGAAATCCATCTTCATGAACTGTGTAAGTTGTAAATTAATTTGCAAATTGTGAATTTGATTTATGGTGGTCACCCAAGCACCTAGCCGAAAATCAGGTGGTCTGAACTGATTCGGTTCTCTGAATTGAGTCAAACTGGGTACACCGCTTCCATATTAGTTTGTTTATTAGATATATCACACAGTGAAACAGTATTATTTACTGGATGACGTTTCGAACAAAATTTATTGTTCATAATCATATCACTGATATGATTATGTCTAATATCTAATAAACAAACTAATATGGAATTACTTACTACCACAGTGCCCAAGTTTTAAACATATATTAATGGGTACACCGCTGATGAGCTCGACTCCAAACGAGCGAAAAGGTCATCCAATGTTTAGACCACTTCTGTCTGGAGAGCAAGAGCTATTCGGTTGATGTAAATGGCATACAATTATTCACCTCAATCAATCAGTAGTATATAGTTTTTGATGCAATTAAGCTTGCAGATAACATATTGAGATTTGAATAATTCAGGTTTTCAAAGGAGACTGAGAAAATTTCACCTCCTCACAAACTGCAGCCTGACCTATGTAAATAGGTTTAAGCATTTGCTTTACCGATTGTAAAGCAAACGAGATAAACAGATTGCTTAAACCAACGAATGAAAATGAACTCACGGACAGACTTAAAAATTAATTTTAAAAGTGTAATGAGCTTCGCTGCTAAAGGCGAAAGTAATTTTTAAACGGTAATAAGGATGCATCAGAAGCAAGGCAAGATTACTATACAAAGAATTACTGCAATTTGTCTATAAATTATGTGTTTCTTTTAAACCTACATTGTCCTTTTTTATACGACGTATTAAAAATGTCGCAGTCCGACAATACATACAAACCCATTCATTGGTATGCGCATCAATCCAATTGCCAGTCGGAGGAATTCTTTAACACTAGTCTTTGGTAACCATAACTTTCCCGTGTCAGGTTTATTTAATAGGCTTGTAGAAGTCTACAACCTAACATTCATAGGTTCACCAACCATCGTTATTCACAGACATTTAGAGGACTCATTGTAGCTGCTTAAATCGAGGCAGTAGCGACAACTGTTACACTTTTACTGGCAAAGATCGATTCGAACTAGGATGTGAAACTTCATAAGCGTCTATTACTCATCAACCAAAACTTAATATGTGCACCCCCAACCAGGTAGAATCAGGGAGAGAACAGTTAACATACTTCCAATATTATTTCAAATAAATACGAGAAATTACAGTCTGCTTAAGTGTCAGTTGTTCACTGGTCACAACAAGCAATAGAAAGTGATCTGTGTTAGAGTTGAAGACCTGACGTAAATCACATATTATAAAAGCTATCAATTCTACTGTAAAAAAGATTCCAAAAAAATACCCATGAAAAAAACTTTCTGTCTTCGTACTAAGCTGCACGGTTTAAACGATTATTTTGGTAATAATCGGCTTTTTGGAACGGTGCAAACAATTTTTAATACAACTGGTCCTTTAGATAGAATAAGCTATATCAATTAAATGCATGAAAATAAGTATAAAGACAATTGGCAGTCTTTTGTTACCATCCCAGCTCCAGCTTTTATGAATACATCACTCAACTTAAGTGAAGGTGAAGGCCTTCACATCACTTATAAAATGTTTCCAAAGCATGAAAGATTAATGTCAGCAAATAAAAAAAATACCAGAAGATTAGTATCTTGAGCAAAAAATGCTTCAGAATATTAATAATGGCGATAGAAAAAGATACTGTTGTGACTGCATAGTCTGGCATTTATTTTAGGCCTGTTTACATTAAATAAAAAAGCATTGTTCATTCCTTTGTGTTCCGGGTGGAAAATAAGGCTTCAAGCTTGAGCATTAGAGCTTCAGTAGCGATGGTGTATTTGCTAGCCTCATGCTCAATCTTCCTACTTTACTGGGCATACTACAGGCTAAGCGAGGTTTAGAAGTACGTCGGTAGAGAATCAATCCCGGACCACGGGTGTGGTTAGCGAGAATTCCACTACTGAACCACCGACGCAGTCAGTAAAGTAAAGCATTATTTACGATAGTAATTATCAAATTTTAACTCTTGGCAACTTACAGCATTATATAAATATACTAAACCATTGTGTTGTTCAAATCTTCGGTACGTTATGCCATAGCAAAGGACTAAGTGCAAGAAAAATAGAGAATAACAACGCGCTGAAGGATGAGAGCATTCCACCAGCCAAAGAGAATATTTAATTAAATCATCCAACAAATTGTTAGATAGCTGACAGACCTGCAAAAAGAAAAGAAAAAGTAGTATAACATGAATTGCAACGCTCTTCAGTTATGTCGATTAATCCACTAGACGAAACCGAATAATGTCTGATAATAGATAGATAGGTGCGTTTATTCAAATATCAAAGAATTTTGACGAGACCTTAACTGATGTCCTGCATAAGTGCAATGCAAAACACGCTTCACCATGCACACTGCATCTATGTATATTATAACAGATAAAGCTAAAATTATCATTAGGACATTATATTCTCTCCAATCAAAGAAGACTAGAAGAAAAGACATTTGAAAGCTTATAGGTATTCCTTAACTAAGGAAGAGATTCTTAAAAACTTCAAGTAGCTGTGACTTACTGATCTCGGCACTTGATTTTTAACACACTGGGTGGCAGGTTCGAATCCCGTGGAGCCTACCAAGGTTTGTTCAACCAAGCAGTATGATTAGCCCTCACACTATGGGTATGATTCCTAGCCAACTGTATGTAAATGTGAGTTGAATCCTATTTACCCAAGGTCTGTGCAACTTGGTTATGTCATACACCTTCAAGTAATGTATTCTGTAGTAATCAGTGATTTTGATTCAATTCAAATATATTAAGTTCAGGTGTGCAACTCAGTTGATACATACTTATTACTCCTTAGCCTTATCTAACAAGCTATCTGTTGCAACTTACGAAATTAATTTACTTAATATTCATTTCATAACTAATCTGAAAGTGATAATGTTTGATGCAAAATTGTTAGGCAAGATGGTCACTGCCTTATAACTTGAAGACTCTGGGTTTGACTGCTGGTTGGAGTCATGGGTGAGTACTGTTGAAGAGTCCCCAAATGAAACAGCTGTTCAACACTGGTATTCTAACTGCAGTGAGTTTATGATCACACTTGAAAGATATCAAATCCTTGCAGCCAACACTTGAATATTCGCTCAAATGCTACTTGCTAAACTTAATTCAACAGGAAATAAAGTGTACATCCATTCGACTTACTCGCTCCATAGCATCTTCAAAGTAGCCTGTATAGTAGAGAACTACACTGACAGCTGTAGCAGCTACTGAGGGTCTTGGTACTTTAAGTACAGCCAGTAAACCATCTTGTTCAACAAATTCCAAATATACACAGCGATGACACAGGAGATTTGCCAATAAACGTAGTGATTCAAATGTAAGACGAATATCACGAAAGGCGACTTCTGGCATAAGATAGGTGTAAATGAGGTCTAACATGCCTCCATTGTACATGAACGGCATAAGCTAGTAAAACAAATAAAATTGTATAAAGATAAAAATAAACTGAACAGAATTCTACGTGATGACTAAGATTACGGTTAAATACAATAACAGTGCAGATTAATATACAACATACTCTACGAGTAATCTCAGTAGTGAGATGGCAAAAAGGTAGCTATTTTAAAGCAAACTTGAAATTCATTTGCATAGAAGTTAGGTTATGAAATATAGTTATATATTCTGAGTGAAATAGTAGAACGGAACATTGTTCAGCAACACGATTAAACTATCAGGAACAAGTTTTAACCACTTGGTTCCTACCATAACAAGCGTTCCTAATTGTCCTACTGCCTAGAATTGAATTCATCAGTGGTAAATTAAACATTTCATGATGAGGATTCACCTTAGTTCCCATCGAAAACCAAAAACACTCAGATCACAATATATGACCTGCTTGGTATCATGAATGGCAGTCAAGAATGCAAGTACAATTGCATATCAATTAGTAGTACAGAAAACTAGGTTCTTTCGTTTAGCTATGAATAAAGGGACAATGAAGTTTCATTAACCTATGAGTTCAATCGGAATGAAATAACCCGTTGGTTATTTCCCCGGCATATGAAATATTGTTAATCCCTTTCTCATCGGTAGCTTGAAACCACCTCCAAATAACTAACATAGATTAAGACAGCTTGCTACCATTGACTACTTGTTTGGTATAGCAAGAAAATGACGATGGCATCGTGAGTATCATTCATATACACTATATACACAGCCCTGTAATGAGTGCAAGGTGATCTCTTTATCTGCTGTCTAAGTGAGAGACAAGACATTGGAATTACCAACATTCTATCAAATTTGCAACTGCCTTTACTTCGCACCAAAGTAAAGAAAGAAAGTGGGTGGTAATGTCAATTTTTTGATGCTTGATATGGTGTTTCTGAAGAAAAAACTGAGAAGAATCAACACACCTTTCCTCCCTTGTACCCTCTTATTTACTTTTCATAATCATTACTTAGTGTAATGTGTGTTGATACAAATGGTGTTCACTTTCAAATCAACACTTATTATCCAATATTATCTCTAGTTAGTGTGTCTCAGTATATAGTGGAAAAGTCTAATGAATAACCAGTAAGACATCTGTTTTTACACTATGTAACCAACCTTCGGAAATCATTATCGAATTGAAGTTATGTGACTGTTATTCAGCATAATTTTGTAGCATTAACATGCTGAATCCGCAAGTACGTGTTTATCTTATCAAATTGGTTGTCGTTTTCCACTTCGGGAAAATGACAACCATTACATTCTATTTCAATAATAACAACAGAATACACATTCAATCGACATCATACATACCTGTTTATCCTGTCTTTAATGCACCACAACACTACTGAATAGTGACCCAAAATTATAACTGAAAGTATCATAAGCTTCCAAAATTTACTTTAGATGAAATAATCACCTACCTACTGGAGACTACTTTCATCAAATTTATGAGGCATATAATGTCATTTTTATAAATTGCTATCTTTTTTGTACAAGACATTCTGATTGGTGAAATCTTAGCTGTTTTTCACTACAGATATTTGCGTTCTATCTCTCATATGGGGTGGAACAATGTTATGAGTAATACTGAAGTTAGATATGGAGCATTAGTTAAGCAAGAAAAATCAACCGATAAGGTAGTAGAGTGGAATTTATTCAGATACCTAGGACACGTGTTACGTGTGCTAATCCCCCGACTTCTTCGTCAGATGATGTCAATCGATATAGGATTACGTTGGAAAAAGGTTTGTGATGGTCAAATCAAAACCCGACTGTTGGTTTGAGCCATATAGGATTGTGTAGACTGTCTGGTTAGGGTCCCACAGACGCTAAGGTTCAATAAATGGAGACTGTTCGTGATATGGCTCAAAATCGTTCTCAATGACACAGATGCATTCACTCTTTGTAATTCTAATTCAAATTCACTAAGTCGTTATGTTTCTCCATGTAATTATTCTCCCTCTCTCTCATACATATTTGCCCACTATAGTTCCTTCAGACTTTTTCTTTGTCTGTCTTTGTGTACTGTATGGAGTGTAGCAACTTAAACGACTGCACTTCTGTGCAAAGTTCTACGGTACAACTCAGTTACTCAGATTAGTGAAACCTAACTGACAGGAATTAACCACAGTGAATAACTTCGTCGAGATTAACAACAATATTCCGCTGATCCTACCAGATTCCTATGCCTGGGATCGACTTTAGTATATGATACAAGTTGATTTGATAAGGTCAGAGTATTATTTCAGACATGATAAATAAAAATAAAGAAACTTACATCTTGATATTCTGCCAATGGAATCAAATAGGCAATCGAAAGACGAATTTTCATTTCTGTTTTGAGAGGATTTAAAACAAAACTTCCCAAGAGATTTGTCATGCCAACTTCGTGCGTAGATGGAGTAGCTAAAATGCAAAAAAATACAGGTGTCGAGAAAAGAACAGAACACCATAGGTATGAAGGGATGCAAGCATACTGACTTACCTGAAGCTAATTCACTTTTCAACTCAGCTGTATAATTCCGTAAACGATTCAGCACAATTGGAATCTATATTAACAAATGATTAATATTACAACACTTGACAATTTCATAACTAACCAATTGTATATTCTTATGTCGAGTAATATACAATAATTCTGTATTATCAAGAACAGAACCAAGAAGAAATAAGGCATAACAATTGGTTGGTTCTACTTCGCTTAATGCCAACTTGTACAGTGTACTGATTGTCACATCCTAAACAAATTGGAAATTAAATTAGGAAATACACTCGAACATACTTCTTCATCTAGAGTATACGACAGAGTCACACCCAACCTCATAGCACATAGTAATCGTGATGCAGCAATTACAAGTTCATTCGATGGATCACTAGAACCCACCAAATAAACATATGTTAAACGCTCCAAAAACGATTCATGAGTTGACAGAAGACGTAATATTTGACCTAGATCACAACTGGAATCTGTTCTCAATGGATGGCGATCATCAAAAGGGTCTGGGTCAGTGCTGAAAAACAAGTTGATCTGCTCTTCGAGCAATTCTGAAAAGCTGATTGTGCAATGTATTTTCTTCAATCAAACAAGCTACTTACTTATTTAAAAAAGGGACAGGATTAAATGTTGGCGAATTGCGTTCAGCTTTCCATCGAGACATAAGATCTTCACATCGCTGAATCGCAGTCCTCTCATCACTCATTGTTAAAATCTATTAATTCAATTCTTTAAGAAAAAAATTAATTAATTATTTCGACAAGAACTACTGAAATAAATGAAGAAAGAAAAACGAGTTTAAAAATGAACACTATGGTAGGAATTGAAACACCATAATGGAATAATAATTTTAATAGACCACACACTGATATGGAATGCCTATGGAATAAGGTATACTTTAATACGACGCATTTTACCTAAATATTTTGCACGAAATGAGGTGAAATGCCCTACCCTACCTTGACAAATTCGTCATATTATGCTGCTGTCAAATGGCTCGTAGGCATCCTTCTATCTATCAGAAATAATCTCTATCAGCATAGTGTTTCAGATTCATATGAATTCGTCGATTCAATAAGTGATGCTGATGTATCTACGAAGAAAATGATATCCATGGGTGTTAGGTCCCTTTTCACTAATGTTTCTCTCACTGAAACTATTTGCTTTATATGCGAATTCATTGGGGATAATAATGTAGACGTGTGTTCTGATACACTACTTAAAGGAACTACTATTGAGGTGCACTCTTCATGCCCAGTTCAAGTTCAACAACATACTCTATAGACAAAGAAATGGAGCGGCAATTGGGTTGCCATGGGATCCCATACTTGCAGACTACCTATTGGCAAGTCTACAGAATAGTAAGTTACGACCCACTATCGATACTTTTAAATGTACCAAGGATACATGGATGATACTTTCATCACATGTGACGAGAATACTGACGGCAGCTATTCAATGCTGTAGACTAGAATTGTTCATATGATTTGTTTGACACTGGGAGATCTTTTGTCTGATGGATCAGTGCTTCAAACTGAACTTTTAAATCCAAGTCACTTGAATTTGTCGAAATATCACAGAATTTTGGACACTACGACAAAGCTTGCAACTGGATAGGAGTTAATGATATACTAGAGTAATTGAAAACGTATTCCTCTCACTAATAGACTGCTATACATTTTTGGTAAATATAAGTACTACTGTACTGCCTCTGAAGATGATTTCGTCTATAAAGAAATTTTTCGCTGAATTCTGTTTTACAATCTTACAATTCATATGAACACGGCCGTTTTCCGCACCATTACCAAAGAAGCATTTATCTTTCTCACAAACTGACAAAAACATCAGGTTTACAAACTCAAGACAGTTGCTTGGTTAATCTAGTCATCGATTACTGACCACCACCTCGAAACACTTACAGCTAAACCGTCAACTCCTGCTGTATCAGAATTATGACAGTTTTCACACCTACAACTACAGCTCGACAAGCAATGTATGCACCAACTCAGAGTTGGATTGGATGACGGCAACTAAAGCAATCAGTCATATGAATAGCTCTACGAATTTGTCTTGTAAAACATTTCTGATGTGCGTTCAGAGCTAGTATATATCCACTTTTCAGTGAGCGTCACACATTTACCAATCTGTGATAGTCTAATTCTCAAGTAAGCCTATTTAATTAACGGATATTGCCTAGCAATTGTGTCTTTTCCATCTTCACGGCTGTTCCCTCACCGAAGTCACCAGCACCACTGTTCACAGTCATTTTGACTACTGCAAGTCATTTTACGTTAAAACAACTCCGTTTCTCGTCACGTTCAGAAACTCCAGGAATCTGTTTCTTTGTAACAGTCAGTTTAAGCGACACTACAAAAATTTCCTGACTTTTATCTAACTTCGACTGGAGATTTTGAATCCTTATCAACATGAGTACAGTGAATTGGCTTTTTGGGGATGAGTATCGCCTTCATGCTTATTTAGCTCCATTCTAAATACACAATGTTTTCATCTTTGATTCCAGCGAATAAGAGCTTTGCAACAGCTCTCATCTTATATCCATTTAGGGGAGTCAACAGTATACGCTTTCTGAGGAAGAATACTCAATGTCGAGAAAACATTATACTGCTCTTAACTTTTCGCTACTAAGAGGGAATGAGTGAATAGGCTGCAGCCAATCTTAAGAAAATAGTTTGCATTTTGATAATGCACAATACTTACTACATTAACGAATGCTGGTTTACCAAGTACATTTTGAGAAGTTTTTGTTATTGTATAATGAGACAGCTTAGTTTCAACACTAAGGGTATAAATGTTTATTTGTTAGACGCTTTGGTAGTACCTATGATTAAATCAGATGCCTGATGCATGCACAAACATTATCTATGAGACCTAGCGTTACTGTTAACTGACTAAGTTACGAAATCACATATTTAGGCGTCTAGCAGGTAATAAGTGAGATCACACGAGAATATGTCAGACGACAGTCTTATTAGCACAGCAAAAAGAAAGCAAAGTAGGAAACATGATAGTACGAACAAGATAAAAATAATACCTCAAGTAAATTTGTACAACTAAAGGACCCTAGTCTAGATTGCCTACGGTCTAAAAATATGTGACGTCGACCAGACAAAAATTTTGGTCGAGACAAACAGCAAGTTTCTTCCATAGAGTTTCTACACCATGGTCAGCCCACCTACAGCTTTCGCTAAACCTAATCCTTCATCTCTCAGTTCATACTGAGATGCATAAGAATATATGGAAAACAATTTAACCACCTTAGACAATTAAAATTCAAACACTGTACGGCCAAGTTAATTTTTAAGAATCAGTAAGTACCAGTGGAGTGCGACTACAACAATGATCTTGAAACTCAGCAAGTTAGTGGCACCTGGTAAATAGGATTCTGAACACGACTAAAACATGATTAATGAGATGTTGTGTTATCGAATGGGATATCTAGCAAGTTCCTGATTAGGTTTGAGAAAGATTAGACTAAACTTCGGGCTAAGGGCAGGTTAGGGCTAGATTAACCTAATGACGGAAACACTAGGGTTAGTTCAGGGATATTTCCGAATTAGGATGAGGTTAAGTAAAGATCAGGGTAATTGTTAGGGTCAGAAGACCTAGATAATTAAAGGCATAGAATGTGGTTAAATTACTCCGTTGATATTACAATCCAAAACTGTTTGTCTGTCTGTCTGTTTTTAAAATAGAACTTTGCACCGATTCGCAGCAGCTCAAGTCGCCACACCATGCAGCACACAAAGCAAGAGAAGAAAGTAGAATAAATGCATAATAGAGACAGTAGACAGGGATATGAGACAAAAGGAATAGTAATAACGAAGAACAATATAGTTTCATTGGGTATTATAAGTCACAAGGAGTGGATGCATCTGCACCAGCCATTGAGAACGATTTTCAGCCAGCCATATCACCAATTGTCTCCAGCCACTGGTTTTTACCATCCCGATGACCCCAACCAGTCAGGTAGTCTACAGCTTCATATGTGGCTTAAACTAACTGTTGTGGATTTCATTCACTGATGACGCCATGTTTTGGTTTGACCACCACTGGCTCTTTTCCAACCTGACCCTATGTCAGCTAACATTGCCCGTCGAGGAAGGCGATGACTAGGCATACGTAACACATGTCCTAACCATCTCAGTCGATGTAGCTTCACAGCCTCGTCGATTGATTTCCACTCCTTACCTACCACTCGACGCTTAACCTCAGGACTGCTTACCCTATACTTCACATGGAAGGCACCTATGATCGAAGACAGCTAATCTTTTCATTTCTTCCACTCTCAAACGCAAGGTCTCAGCCATAAAGGAGGACAGAGCGGACTGTTGAGCAGTACACACGTCCTTTAGTCGATACCCGGATATCACGTCTACGCCAGAGACGGCGTAAACTGGCATATGCGAAACGAGCCTTCTGTATCTGTGCTGAGATTTCGTCAGCGATCAACCCGTTTGGGGCTGATGCAACTTCCCAAATAAGTGAAGTGGTCAACACAATTCACCACTTCACTCCCTATTTCTAAGCTAGGAGTCAGTGTAGTCCAGTCCTGTTACATCATCTTACGTTTTACAGGGGCGAATCGCATGCCAAACATTAGTAGATTGCAACTCAAGGTGTCTAGAAGACTGCATTTTGTTAGCGTCTTCCTCCAAAAGGACTATATCATCTGCATATTTTAAGTCAACGAGATTATTTCCCAGTAGGAAGTCAGTCCCCGAGTCTTTGAAGTGAGTTAGGGTTAAGTCCATTAGTACATCTATGATGAAATTGAATAGAAATGGGACAGTGACGGACGCCACTAGTTGTCACCACTTCAGATGACAACTCGCCGTAAGCCCTCACCTGGCTGCATTAGTTCGAGTAGAGTGCCTTGATCAGTGCAATGTATTTTCTCGGCATTCCCCTCACAGTCAAGCACCGCCAGAGTACCTCTCGGTCGACAGAATCGAATGCCGCTTTTGGGACAAGAAATATGACGATCGTTTGACGCCGGCAAGTATGCCTATGTTCCAAAATCTGTCGGAGGGTGAACATATGATCAATACACCCTCTTCCTGGTCTAAAGCCTGCCTGGTTCTCTCGTGTTTGCCATGGAGCGTTTAATCTAAGAACGATTATTGAACCCAGAATTTAGACACTATATTAGTCAAGCTAGTCCCTCTGTGATTATCACAGGAAGACTTGTCTCCCTTCTTGTAAATCGGGATAATCAGTGACTTACATCAACCTGACGGGACTTCTGATTCCCAGACGCTATCTAGTACCTTAGTTAACGCAAACAGTAAACTGTCTCCACCGTACTTAAATACCTCTGGAGTCATTCCATTGGGTTCCACAGCTTTGCCTCGTTTCAGACTAGTCACAGCCTCAGTAACCTCCATTAGGGACCGAGGACTTGTGCCTACATCCCATTCAGGGAGGTGTTGGATGTTCGGCAACGGAGATATTTTTGTCACATGTCAGATAAAGGTGCCATGTATAACAGCTTCACATCTTTTAATCCATAACTTTCATGAATATATGCATTCTATATGTACTCCCTACTATGTCTTAATGACATACTGACGCAGACAAGGTATAAATTGAAAATTTTACATGTGATGTAAGCCACTGGATTGATCAGAAAACTCTGTTTCCCAGCATTTTCAGAAATCTCGTCCACATAAGCTGACATATGTGGAGTCTTCAGCAAAATCAGTGAATACTGTCGGGATCAGTATCCAATGGTCACATTTTTCAGTGAATCCACCAGAGAAGGGAATTGAGATAAAATCCTTTATGGAGGTATCTGTCTCCCTGGTATAGTCTAGCATCTGCAGCATAAAACAACTTGATTGTCAAAGCCATCTAAGTTTAGGTAGACGAAGATGTAAAGAAAAAGGGACAAAATTCTAGTTCGTTGGTATTTTACTTCCCTTTCTCGTAAAAGAAAACAGCAAGAACTTGAAGATATGAATGAAATAAACCACAAAAACTTATCTAAAATCATTTTTAAGGATATAACAAAATTCATAAAACATAATCTATAAGTACCTCGAATACCCACACAACAGGACACGAGCTTTACAACATGTGCCGGGGAAATTTGAGTAACCCGGGGAAGTCTTTGATGTCTCCCAATATCCAATATCATTTTTACGAGCTAGTATGAACCAGTTTGATTTCTTTGTGTTCGCTACTTGATTGCGAGGTAAAGTCTCCTGATCTTCGGTAAACTTCTGTGTAGCTCACCCCGCCACTCGACTGTCGTAGCTTTGGTTGACTCCAAAAGGATTAGTGCTCGGATTAATTGTATGTTGTTTGTAGTGTGCGGTGTGTTAAGAGTGTTACTACTGTGAATGGAGTTGACCCTTTCACCAATTAGTCCTTCGGTATTGTCGTCAAAATAAATAGATATTAAATACAAATATAATTAGTGTAGGTTATTCAGACTCAAAGACAGAAAATGAAATAAAGAAAACGTAAAAACAGACAGTAAATTAAATTTGAAGCTGATATATATTATATCTGTAACGATAATAAATGTAGTTAAAGTTGTCCGGGGAGTAAGACGGGAGAGAATGTGAAGAAGTAAAACGATGAATTTAGTTGTCTACCCTCGAATGGTGTATGGGATTTTAAGGGGATAGGCCATTTGAACGCACTCCTTGTGTCGCTGCATGATTGTCCAGCCTCCGCTCAAAGACGTCCACAGACAGTGCCATAGCTACATCCGCTAGAAATGAGTTCCAGGGACGGCACACTCGCAGGGAAAAGAACTGGGAGCGCACCCGGGTCCTTGCTCTCTGGTGAGCTATTCTTCTGAGATTTTCACGAGGAAGCCTATACCTACTTAATGGTAGAACACCTTTGTTTGGGTGATTCTGGTCATTCGTTATCTTGTAGGCAGTAATCAAATGCCTCCCAAGCCGAAGGTAGCTAAGTGTGAATAGGCCTAATTTATTTGGCCTTTCATCATATGGTTTATTTCTCAGGCCCACCACCTCTTTTGCCACCTGTCTTTGCACTTTCCAAGAGGTTTGCGTTTCTTCTAAGCAGTGGGGGTGCAATGATATTATGCACTTCAAGGTGTGTTCTGACGAGTGTTTTGTAAAACCTTAGAAAGAGCTCAGGAGTGAGTGCACCTAACTGTCTATGTGTTAAGTGTATGACCACATATGCCCTCGCTAGGTCCCACGTGTCATTTACGCTTGTGTCCATTTTTTCCGTTAGAACTAGACTTAAGTCGCGTTCCAACGTTGTGCAGGACAAGCTTTCATTGCACATGGTGTAACTTGTATTCTGCAGTCTACAGGTGCGTAACTTCACTACTTTGCACCTTTTCAGGTTGAATGTCATGCCACTGGCCACCGCCCAGTCTTCCAGAAGCTTTAGATCTGCCCGCAGCCTATATGAGTCCTCCGGACACTTTATTGCCATCCATATCTTTACGTCTTCAGTGTATAGAAGAGTCGGACAGCTTAGACGGCATGGTAGATCATTGATAAAAATCAAAAACATCAGTGGTTCTTGGACAGAACCCTGCGACACTCCTGATGACGAGCTGTGCCAAGATGATCGGACTCGACTGACCTTAGTGCAAAATTTACTTTCAGCTAGGTAGTCCTTCAGCTATGACTTATTTTGTCTAGGAGAATGTCGCGGTGAACTGTGTCAAATGCCTTCTCAAAGTCTAGAAAGACCACGTGGACTGGAACATTCATATCCCAGTATGATGTCTAATCGTTCCAAGCTGATAGTTGCTTTGTTACACTGGATCTGCCTCCACTGAAACTGTGTTTTGCTTCACGGGGTCTATCAGTCCTATCAAGGTGCTCCCTGCTGTAATAATATCCAGTAATTCTGATACCACTGGGAGTAGAGCTACTGGTCTATAACTAGTGGCATTTTCCATATCCTCACTCCCGAAGATTGGAGAAAGGACTGCTCTTGGTAGTTTCCCCGAACCCATCGAGTGTTGGAACAAGTTACCCACAGAAAGCTTCAGCTCACTGTTTCAGAACAGATGGCCTGATGTCGTCACAACCTGGGGACTTTCCAGATGTGAGTCTCTGCAGCTTTTTAGTACTTTTTCCTGGTTTATATGGGGAGTAGCAACTAGGTGTTCCTCCGGGGAAATAGTAGTGCCACCATTTTGGTCCGTACCAGTAATACCCACATTGCTGTTTAACTGTTTGGCGAAGCCTAAACTGAATGTTTCAGCCATCTTCAGACTAGTGAGATATTGCCCCCTTGAACCTACTAAGGCGCATGCCCTCTGATTGGTTGGTTTTCTTTTCAACATGAATCGATACAAGCTTTTGGGGTTCCAAAGGAGATTTTTAGCAAGGTTTGCCTGAAATGACCTCCTGTCACCTCTGACTGTCACGTTGCACCGGTTCCCAAGTTCCAGGTATGCGTCGTGGTCGATCTGACTCTTAGATATGCGCCACGTAAACGAAGCCTTCCGCTTTGCTTGCAGAATACGTTGCGTGCCTCTCTTCAGCCATGATGACCATTTTCGGCTGTGTTGTGACTAAAGGGACGGTATCTGAGATTACTGTATGGATAATCTTTTTCGCCACAGATGACTTGCTAAGGGCCATTCTACGTCGAAAAAAAGCCTCAACATTTCAACATAGTCCGCCTTGTTGTAGCACAGACATGGTTGCGTATCTTCCCACCAAAAGTGCTCACGGAGAACGAGATCGAATCCTATGACTGCACGGTCACTACTTCCCAGAGGAGTCATGATCTGATTCTTGTAGGTACAGCTTGATTCCACACCGTATTTTTGGTACAGGTATGGAATTTTCAGCATGTGATATCGGTAGTCCAATTTTGCAGGCAGACCACAGATTTCAGGTGTGCGTCGGACCGTGTGCACGGTCGGCGAGAGTACTAATCACCGTGCCACCGACGAGTAGTTGGTGGTCACCAGTTGGAATGTAGTCTAGTTTCAATGACTTTCCACTAGAGTCGCACCTAGTGTCGTCTCCAACATTCTCAATCAGTCCTTTATTTCGAATGGTTTGCAGTAGATTTCGACCGAATTTTCCCTTAGCATACCACGAGCCAAGGTTCAGTGATAGGGCATTGAAATCTCCAGCTATGATGATTTGATCATAGCCCAATTCTCGTATCCCTGTGATGGTGCTGAGCAGCAGCTGGTTGTGCTCTGCATCACAGATGGGTGATCCGTAGATGCCTCCCAGTAAATGCTTGTGTGGTCTACGGTGAAATGACACCATATGGAGTCTGTGAGTTTAATAAGTGGTGGGCCATTGCACGTACACATCTAAGTTGCTTGTCAGAGTGTGTGGCAAGTCACCCCTTTCTTGTTATTCCTGTCTCTCCTGACCAGAACAATATCACCTACCCTCATTTCGTTGTCGGCGATAGTGGAGGTTAGCCAGGTTTCAATGGGAATTATTATTTTAAGGTGTAGGTGTGACTGAAGGTTTTGGAGTTCACCTATTTTTCCTCTCAAACCTCTCACATTGCAATATAAGCAGATGACAGTGAGTCTCATAACCTCAGTGTGCCGTGGGTTAGTTGACGTTAAGCTGTCTGCTAGTAGAGGACTTAATGTTGGGACTAGTTAGCCGATCCAGATGGAACCGGCCCGTTGTAGTTTTTTCCGTGGATTCAGGCAGGACACTTGGGTGACATAGACTGTTATTCTCAGTACTGCATCTCTCTAGTGACACTGAGGCTTGGGGATGTATTAAAGCCTCAGTTTGCCGCCTCCTTATGGTTTGAGGTCTGCTTTCGCAGCATTTGTTATGAGCACTAAAGAAGTGCCTTGCAGCGTTAGTAAGATGGGTAGCATTCTACAGGACAATAAAAGCTATGATTCACAGTCATGTGGCCCATCCCCAGATTCTCGAACGTCTACAGCCTATAAAAACTAATATACTTAAAATGTAAGGATTACTTAGAATTCATAAGCTCAGTATAGAAACATTTAACTCCCCATATTATTAATTAGTAAGAGAGCTGGAGAACTTAAACCAGTGCAGCCAAAAGTGGCTAGGTATAGCTTGAAGGACAATTTCGAATCTCTAGGAAAAGTGGGAGACAAGAAGATAGACAATGAAACAGTGATGTTTATAGATGCAACTTCATTATTCACCAACTACGGGAACTGCTGCTCCACTGAACGACGAGTATGAAGGTTCAGTTTGCCAGCAAAATGTACCGTCAGTTAGAAAGGTTAGCAATAGACCCTCCCATGGGACCTTTCTTAGTCCTGCTAGACGAGCTGATGACCCAGCACTAAATCGCTTGAGGGTTTGGAGTAGTAGAAATAGGTGTCTGGTGGTTGGTGACTTTGACGTTCCACATATTAACTGGGGGGAAAGAAATCCAATAGTTTATATACTTGCTTCAATAAGGAGATCACACTGACAGTACCTGAATGTGTACTCGTACAGCATATGCAGATACCAGCATGATATCACCTTGGAGATGATCCGTCCACTCTAAACTTGGTATTAACACATCAGAATGGGGATGTTCTTAACATTAGGTGCCCTCCACCGCCTGGCAGCAGTTACCACGTATTCATTGCTTTTACGTTTAAGATTCATTCTCTCATACACAAATCAACATCTGCTCGTCTTGAAATTTTGAAAGCGGATATAACGTGAGTCCGGAACGCAGCAACTCTACGTGACTGGTCAGTTGAAACAGGTAGTAATGTCGAGGAAGCACGGGTGGAATTTGAGAGTACACTGGATTGTGTCACTTCACCCTTTGTACCCTGGTACACTCCTCGTAAGCTATCGTAAAAGCCATCTTGGATTACTAGTGAAATTAGGAGTCGATTAAGACAGAGGAGGAACTTATGGGGCCGATTTATTATGACAGGAAGGGAAAATTTCCTGAGGGACTACCGCAAAATTCAAAATCTCTTTAGGTGTGTGACTGACAAGAGTCGTGTAGAGTACAAGAGACGGCTAGTACTGGATTGTGTCCATTATCCAAAAAGGCTGCACTTGTATATTAAACAAGGGACTAAAACTAGCAGTGGTATGCCGTCACTCATAAGCGTTAGTGAAGAAGCAGGTGAGTCAGACGAGTGAAAGGCTGGAAACTTCCGTGACGTCTGCTCGTCTGATCGTATCAACCAGGGATATGATGAGGTCACCGCCATTGCCACTCAGATGCCCTCAGTTATAGTAGAGCACACAAAGGTCCTCAAAATACTGTCTAAACTGAAGCTAGGTAAATCACCTTGGCCCGGTGGACTTCACCCTAAACTGTTGATTACCATGGCGGATATAATATATGTTCCACTTTCGGAGATTCTCCGGATGTCTCTGACCCAGGCTAAGCTACCCAGGGACTGGAAGGATGCTATTATAAGCCCTATCTTCAGAGAGGGGAACAGGCAGTTGGTATCTACCTGCTGGCCGATAAGTCTGACATGCATTATAGCAAATGTATTGGAAACAATTATAAGGGACCAGCTATTAGCTTATGATGAAAAACATGGCTTGCTGGCTATGGAACAGCATGCATTCCGATCAGGTTGATCCTGCCTGGCAAAACAAAATTTGGCTAGAGAAGTCTTGCTTGAGGCCGGAGATAAAAACCTTCTATTGGACGTGGTTTTCATCGATCTTATCAAAGCATTCGACAAAGTATCCCACTTAGGTCTCCTTAGTCAACTTAAAGGTTTCGGACTAGACCAATGCCTGTATGAGTGGTTTAGGGATTATCTAATGGACAGAAGGCGGAAGGTTAGAGTTAACGGTGTACTATCAGGGTGGAAAGCAGTATCCAGTTGAGTGCCTCAGGGAACTGTATTAGGCCCCTTGCTATTCCTATTACACGTTAATGAGCTACCAGGGATTCTTACTTCATCTTCATTGTTATTTGCAGACGACATTGAGATATGGAAAACTGTAAATAATAACGAGGATAGGCTGGTCCTAAAAATTGATCCAGATAATTTAGCCGGATGGTCAAACCTGTGGAGTTTGGAAATGAATTCTAGGAAAAGTGCGGTGATGCGCCTAGGTCAAAAGTCTTATACGCCGTACTTTCTAGGGGACACAGAACTGTCTGATGTTAACGAACAGAAGGACCTAGGAATCACTGTCAGCAGTTTTTTTATATATTTTGATTACAGCCTGATTCCACACCGTATTTTTGGTACAGGTATGGAATTTTCAGCATGTGATATCGGTAGTCCAATTTTGCAGGCAGACCACAGATTTCAGGTGTGCGTCGGACCGTGTGCACGGTCGGCGAGAGTACTAATCACCGTGCCACCGACGAGTAGTTGGTGGTCACCAGTTGGAATGTAGTCTAGTTTCAATGACTTTCCACTAGAGTCGCACCTAGTGTCGTCTCCAACATTCTCAATCAGTCCTTTATTTCGAATGGTTTGCAGTAGATTTCGACCGAATTTTCCCTTAGCATACCACGAGCCAAGGTTCAGTGATAGGGCATTGAAATCTCCAGCTATGATGATTTGATCATAGCCCAATTCTCGTATCCCTGTGATGGTGCTGAGCAGCAGCTGGTTGTGCTCTGCATCACAGATGGGTGACCCGTAGATGCCTCCCAGTAAATGCTTGTGTGGTCTACGGTGAAATGACACCATATGGAGTCTGTGAGTTTAATAAGTGGTGGGCCATTGCACGTACACATCTAAGTTGCTTGTCAGAGTGTGTGGCAAGTCACCCCTTTCTTGTTATTCCTGTCTCTCCTGACCAGAACAATATCACCTACCCTCATTTCGTTGTCGGCGATAGTGGAGGTTAGCCAGGTTTCAATGGGAATTATTATTTTAAGGTGTAGGTGTGACTGAAGGTTTTGGAGTTCACCTATTTTTCCTCTCAAACCTCTCACATTGCAATATAAGCAGATGACAGTGAGTCTCATAACCTCAGTGTGCCGTGGGTTAGTTGACGTTAAGCTGTCTGCTAGTAGAGGACTTAATGTTGGGACTAGTTAGCCGATCCAGATGGAACCGGCCCGTTGTAGTTTTTTCCGTGGATTCAGGCAGGACACTTGGGTGACATAGACTGTTATTCTCAGTACTGCATCTCTCTAGTGACACTGAGGCTTGGGGATGTATTAAAGCCTCAGTTTGCCGCCTCCTTATGGTTTGAGGTCTGCTTTCGCAGCATTTGTTATGAGCACTAAAGAAGTGCCTTGCAGCGTTAGTAAGATGGGTAGCATTCTACAGGATAATAAAAGCTATGATTCACAGTCATGTGGCCCATCCCCAGATTCTCGAACGTCTACAGCCTATAAAAACTAATATACTTAAAATGTAAGGATTACTTAGAATTCATAAGCTCAGTATAGAAACATTTAACTCCCCATATTATTAATTAGTAAGAGAGCTGGAGAACTTAAACCAGTGCAGCCAAAAGTGGCTAGGTATAGCTTGAAGGACAATTTCGAATCTCTAGGAAAAGTGGGAGACAAGAAGATAGACAATGAAACAGTGATGTTTATAGATGCAACTTCATTATTCACCAACTACGGGAACTGCTGCTCCACTGAACGACGAGTATGAAGGTTCAGTTTGCCAGCAAAATGTACCGTCAGTTAGAAAGGTTAGCAATAGACCCTCCCATGGGACCTTTCTTAGTCCTGCTAGACGAGCTGATGACCCAGCACTAAATCGCTTGAGGGTTTGGAGTAGTAGAAATAGGTGTCTGGTGGTTGGTGACTTTGACGTTCCACATATTAACTGGGGGGAAAGAAATCCAATAGTTTATATACTTGCTTCAATAAGGAGATCACACTGACAGTACCTGAATGTGTACTCGTACAGCATATGCAGATACCAGCATGATATCACCTTGGAGATGATCCGTCTACTCTAAACTTGGTATTAACACATCAGAATGGGGACGTTCTTAACATTAGGTGCCCTCCACCGCCTGGCAGCAGTTACCACGTATTCATTGCTTTTACGTTTAAGATTCATTCTCTCATACGCAAATCAACATCTGCTCGTCTTGAAATTTTGAAAGCGGATATAACGTGAGTCCGGAACGCAGCAACTCTACGTGACTGGTCAGTTGAAACAGGTAGTAATGTCGAGGAAGCATGGGTGGAATTTGAGAGTACACTGGATTGTGTCACTTCACCCTTTGTACCCTGGTACACTCCTCGTAAGCTATCGTAAAAGCCATCTTGGATTACTAGTGAAATTAGGAGTCGATTAAGACAGAGGAGGAACTTATGGGGCCGATTTATTATGACAGGAAGGGAAAATTTCCTGAGGGACTACCGCAAAATTCAAAATCTCTTTAGGTGTGTGACTGACAAGAGTCGTGTAGAGTACAAGAGACGGCTAGTACTGGATTGTGTCCATTATCCAAAAAGGCTGCACTTGTATATTAAACAAGGGACTAAAACTAGCAGTGGTATGCCGTCACTCATAAGCGTTAGTGAAGAAGCAGGTGAGTCAGACGAGTGAAAGGCTGGAAACTTCCGTGACGTCTGCTCGTCTGATCGTATCAACCAGGGATATGATGAGGTCACCGCCATTGCCACTCAGATGCCCTCAGTTATAGTAGAGCACACAAAGGTCCTCAAAATACTGTCTAAACTGAAGCTAGGTAAATCACCTTGGCCCGGTGGACTTCACCCTAAACTGTTGATTACCATGGCGGATATAATATATGTTCCACTTTCGGAGATTCTCCGGATGTCTCTGACCCAGGCTAAGCTACCCAGGGACTGGAAGGATGCTATTATAAGCCCTATCTTCAGAGAGGGGAACAGGCAGTTGGTATCTACCTGCTGGCCGATAAGTCTGACATGCATTATAGCAAATGTATTGGAAACAATTATAAGGGACCAGCTATTAGCTTATGATGAAAAACATGGCTTGCTGGCTATGGAACAGCATGCATTCCGATCAGGTTGATCCTGCCTGGCAAAACAAAATTTGGCTAGAGAAGTCTTGCTTGAGGCCGGAGATAAAAACCTTCTATTGGACGTGGTTTTCATCGATCTTATCAAAGCATTCGACAAAGTATCCCACTTAGGTCTCCTTAGTCAACTTAAAGGTTTCGGACTAGACCAATGCCTATATGAGTGGTTTAGGGATTATCTAATGGACAGAAGGCGGAAGGTTAGAGTTAACGGTGTACTATCAGGGTGGAAAGCAGTATCCAGTTGAGTGCCTCAGGGAACTGTATTAGGCCCCTTGCTATTCCTATTACACGTTAATGAGCTACCAGGGATTCTTACTTCATCTTCATTGTTATTTGCAGACGACATTGAGATATGGAAAACTGTAAATAATAACGAGGATAGGCTGGTCCTAAAAATTGATCCAGATAATTTAGCCGGATGGTCAAACCTGTGGAGTTTGGAAATGAATTCTAGGAAAAGCGCGGTGATGCGCCTAGGTCAAAAGTCTTATACGCCGTACTTTCTAGGGGACACAGAACTGTCTGATGTTAACGAACAGAAGGACCTAGGAATCACTGTCAGCAATTTTTTTATATATTTTGATTACAGCCTGATTCCACACCGTATTTTTGGTACAGGTATGGAATTTTCAGCATGTGATATCGGTAGCCCAAATTTTGCAGGCCGACCATAGATATCAGGTGTACATCGGCAGGTGATCGAACCCCGGACCATGTGCAGTGTCGGCGAGGTTCCTAACCACTGTGCCACTGACGCAGCAGTGATTTGAAAACAACTGCAAATTGCAATGCGGCCGCAGCTAAGACTTTTCGAATGCTATGTGCACTTCGAAGGGCTTTCAAACGATTAGACGAGGGCATGTTCCAAATACTCTACGCAACATATGTCAGGCCTCATCTAGAATACTGCATACAAGCGGAGGGTTCATGCTTCAAAAAGGACGCACATATCCTGGAAAGAGTACAAAGAGTAGGAACGAAATTAGTTGGTAGTATCTCACACCTTCCTTATGATAAGAGGATGGAACATTTAAATCTCTTCCCGTTATCATACCGAAGGAAGGGAGGAGACTTAATTTTAGCATACCGTATACTTAAGGGTGATTTAGGAACTGACCTATCTAAATTTTTCTCCCCTTGTAGGATACATTTTCGGGGTCACCATAAAAAGGTGCTCAAACCGAGGACGATTAAAATACGTGCAGAATTTAGCTTAACACCTGAATCTTAATCAATTATTCCGCGGTACACTCTACAGCCTCGTTACGGTGGGGTTTTGAAGTTTCTACTTACGTTGTTTTAAAGTCGTGCGTTACAATTATAACTGTAATCATCATATTATTACACTTAGTCGCTACGGCCACCATCCAAATAATAGTTTAGAAGCATGGAATGGGAGGTTCCTTATGTCAATTAACATAATTTCCTCTAAAAATCTTCAGTGCGCTCGAAGTACTAGCTCGGTAATCTGGTCATGAATGACCAGCTTTTTAAACATATCTTACTGTTCCAGACTCTGGTCGAAGTCATGCAGCTGTTTTTTAGGGAGTGGCTAGATAAGACGAAGAGGGAAATTATTAGTTACCAAAGGCAAAGGGGACATAATTGCTACAAAAAACGTACCGATAATGCGAAAATATGGGACATAATGCATCACCAGGGAGAAGGGTGATATTTTTAACAAAGTCTCCTTTATCTCCCCTCTCTTGTCCACAATGTGATGCATCAAAATAGCTAAAATAGCTATTTTACAGGAGGCAAAATTAGGTTGAAAGAAGACAACACATTTTCAGGCAAGTTGTAGTTAATGGAACGACTGTATATCCGATATGGTTTTTCTCCTGGAGGTAGTTCAGTAAAGCTCATTAGATGTAGATTAAAGTATCTTTGATGTTCACTAGTGGCTAGTTGTCAATATTTTACCAAGAGCTTCAAAACTTAGACATAATTTCTCTACAATTCTTCAGTCCACTTTCTCTTCTTCTTAGGTTAGTAGACTGAATCAAATTTACTGTCTTCATATTCATTATGATATGACTGTAGTCGTTCAGTTTAGCCCTTGTCATAAATGTGAAATACTGTCTTCCTGGTCTTCGTCCTAATTCATAAATTACGCGGCTTTAATCATTTACTATACACTAGCAGTGCACTCGACCATAAACATACTTGATGCACTGACACTTTTAGACCAATTCAGTTATACTTGGAACACTGCTAAGTAAAGTGTGTAGATAATGATTACTTATGTCATTTGATGTTACTCTACCTAAATTGACTTTTGTCTATTTTTATTTGTAGCTTTTGTAACGCGATTGCCACTTAAGTGCATACCAGTCCTACGAATTACATATTTCTGAGAATATGGTACCTGAAGATTACCCACAAAACGCAATAACAGAAGAAGAAGCCGAATTATATGACAGACAGATACGACTCTGGGGTGTGGAGTCTCAAAATAGATTAAAACAGTCCAAAATTCTCTTAATTGGAATGAATGCATTGGCTGCGGAAATAGCTAAAAACATTGTTTTGGCTGGTATATCAAGCCTCACTATTATTGATGATAAGCAAGTGACTGCTGAAGATTGCGAGAGCAACTTCCTTATACCTTATGATTGTGTTGGTCTAAGAGTGAGCAGTATTTCTTTCTTTCGAATAATTTTTTTTAGCGTTCTGATGCTGTCATTTCTCGTACTCAAGATCTCAATCCAATGGTGAAGGTGCAATCAGCTGGAATGGAAGATAATCTTAAGGAGAAAATTCAAGACCATAATTTGATTATCCTTATTACAGAGAGCTCAAGCCACGACTTTAAAAAATGGTCGGATATATGTGATGTAGTTAATTCTATGAATGTAAAAACGAGGCCGGAAATAATATGTGCATCTGTAACTGGATTATTTGGACTTGTCTTCTTAGATCTTGGTGAACATGAATTTTTATCGTAAGTTTTGCATTTAGACGTACTTTTCACTTGGTGAACATACACATATATTTGTTAGTAACATTTATATGATTAGAATGTAAGTAGTGACTGTTTGATTTTAAGACATTCCTATTTTTTGAGGTGTTATGCTCACGGCGCACTTAAGATAATTAAAAATCGTGACTAATTTAAGCTATTCAAAAAATGATGCGGACGTCGAAGCAAAGGTACGCAGCAGAATACAGTCTAATTCCAGTTCGATAGTTTGACGATTATTTACTTACTATGGAACTTGTGTATCTTAGATTCATCTCAGAAACGAACGAGGTATTTCATTGTGAAGTTATGAAATAGAACATCAGGATTTCCCTGTCTTCAGGTGTCATATCTCAAAACTCGGTTAACTACTTGCCAATTTAACGTAATAAATAAGAAGCTTCTTAAGTGGATATATGTAATGTTAATTTTGATAAGAAGTAGTCATATTCTTTGGTTTTAGTTAAGACAAATTTTCAGCTTCACCTTTCTTAAATGGATTCGAATAACAAAGTTTAAGAATATGAAGCCTTGGTGACTGCTATCTCCCGCTAATTCAACATTATTTTTAAAAGTTATGGATGTGTTCATCAGTGTCTCACTCTAATATTGTTTGAAAAAGCTTCTTGTTAGTATAATGTCCCTAATTCACCCACCAAAGTTTGAAAATAGTAGGCCATTAACCTTTACTAATTCTTGTAGTCAGAAATACCATAGATGTCTGATTTCAGTGTAGGTGTATTCATAGAACATACAGATGGGCTGCAGCAAAGAGTTTCACTGGTTCACAACTCTGGCCTAAAAACTAATTGCCAAACATAGGTGTTTTGGTCGTAAATTTTTGAATTTATCTTGATGTCTTCTTAGGTACTTAACCTTAAATAAACAATAAGTTGTCATTCAAAATATAGAAAGCTGGTGTAGGTTCACTTCTCGTTATACGGCAAAACTGGAAAAAATACCGATCCATTTGTTCTTTGTAAAATCACATCACCTTGATTTCACTTTTTTGGATAAATTAGCCTATTTTTTCGTGATATAAGTTGGTTAAATCAATGAACTCGATTATAAATAAACAGCTATCACTTGATCATGTCAATCGGGAAACATATCTTTGAATATTTATATATTCTCAAAAACGTTTAGTTGCGAGGGTCTTTACAATCCCAACGGGTCTGTCGTATATGTATTCGCTTAAAAACTAACTTTGTTTAACAGTTCTGTTTTGATATATATATATATATATATATATATATATATGCATTTTATCACTCTTCTTCCTTTGTTTGCCAGTGAAGAAGTTGTGATCAAGAAGAGGTCAGTACCAGCAGCTTCATCTGGTTCAGCTGCAAAGTTAAATAAGGCCAGTGAAGAGTCGAATACAGAAACACTTCTTGTGAAGAAGGTAATTTGGATTATTTCCTGTTTCATCTTTATGTAAGAATGTCTTTTTCTTTTGGTCCTAAAAAGTGCACAGTATAATGCGCCTACCTTTTACATGATATTATTAAATCGCTGTTTAAATAGCTTTGAAGATGTGATTTTTTATGTAGTACTTATTACATATCACGAATGACTCATAAAAATGACGGCAAACAGATTAATTTTACTCTGTGTATATATTGGAAAAAACGTCCCAGTACTTGAACGGAAGTTAGTGTCTCTCAGCGGAATATAAAGCCTACATAGAACTGTATCCGGATTTCCCTCTACATGACTATAAATCTCTGTTTTATGGTTACAGTACTGCCTCATATACCAAGTGAATTCACAGTAGGTAAAATTTGGTTTCTGCCCATAAGCCCTTTGGCTGAAACTGTATTGTACAGATTAGTGAATTACATGTATTCAATAAGCTGTCAACCTGACATTACTGTACATGAGACTTGTAGTACTTATTTTTATTTGTCAAGTACCTTGAAACCAAACGACTTGTGTAATGGCAGATGAGATCATATGATTTCCATGTGATTCATTCAGGCATTTTGAAATTGTTTTCCTTCTACATCATTTCACCAACTGATTCACTCTTTATAACCAAGTACGGTATGTCGTCACAGTGTCAACAAACTTTTCCAAAGTGCCAATAATTAAAAATCTCCCCCATAACCTGGTGTCTGAACTTCATTTGGCTAAGCCGTTGATAATTATAAATATTTCCTGCTTGTCTTAAGTCTATCAATTCGTTGTCAAAGATAACGAAACAAAAAAAGTGATCACAGTACTCAGATATTTTGCTTCCTGTTATTTATCAGTTATTTGTGCAAGCAAATAATTTTTTCCATTCTACTGAACTTTGTAACGATTTCTAATTCTTTACAGATTTCTCAACTGTTATTAACACTAGTATTCTTCAAAAAAGAGAATTTATTAAGAATTTGGTAGATTTTACATAATTGTGATGAGATTACTGTTAATAAACATAGAGGAAAATATACTTAACCCTCATAAACGAAGCATGTATCACTGTCAGTTGTTTAAACATTCATACGGTTGTTGATCATGCTTATTCAAGCCGTACATACATTGGAAAATTCCTGTAGATGTCAGTCTAAATCAGTAATCTTTGTAAAATCAGTGGTTCGTATTGATATGATTATTCCTCGCTTTGTCAAAATAGCTCACTATACCCTGCATACTCCTTTTTTCTTGTAGATGATCAAGTATTGTACGCTGTCAGGAAGTTTATCTCTTATTACTAACAAAATGAAGGAGAATAAATCAGATGTGAAATTCATTCCTAAAGGATTTCTTCTAATGCAAGGTACACTTTAGTATGTAATATTAAAGTGGTATTGTAACATTATTTAAACTGTATTGGGATACTACTGCTTTCATTAAGTTGACATTCACTAACTGACTGGTACTCTCTCTCTCTAGTATTCCAATATCACCGATATTAACATCATTTAGAACTAAATTTAAGTTACATTATCTGTAGTTTAATTGTTGATTTACAGGCCCTTATTGACATGTGGGCTACACGCTTTGATGTCACCTGCAGTTATTAGAACATGTATTTCATATTTTACATGAGATCTAATTTCACCAAACATCTGAAATTTTTCAAATCCCTAAAAACTCGTAGTTATATGTCTATTTCGCGTCGGTGGCTCAGTGGTAGAGCACTCACCAACCATGTACATGGTCCAGAGTTCGATTCCAGACCGACTCACTTTTAGACCTCTCTCAGCCGGTAGGAAGACCAGTTAACAAGGAAGGTTGGGTGTGAGGCTAGCAACCACACCCTGTATATAGAAACACCACTGCCACTGAAAATTCAAAGCCGAAAGCTCGAAGCCCTGTGTGCCACTCGGAATGCAGAGGAACTAACCAACTATATGTCTACACTCCAATAAGAATAGTCGAAGCCACTGCCCACGAAAAACGGGCTACTCCAGAAATACATTTGTGTTTTGACAGCCGTGATCATTTATGAAATTTTGTTGATAGAATTTAACACCGTTAAGTCACACAACCAGCTACCATAAAACAAACATCGATGAGAAAACAAGACCTTGAGCTATCCTGAAGAGAGCAACATTGTACACTTTTCTGTGTTTCTCATTGGTTCGAACATATATCATTGTTATTGTATCCTATCTAAGCTACAAGAAACAACGAATTGTGAAAATCTTATGAACTTGGTTTCTTTATTATAATGCACGACTACTGTCAGAGTATTATTATTCATCTTCTTTATAGTTCTAAGTCAGTGCTGCATTGATCAAGCGCCATTCACTCTACCGTATTTACAGTCCCAGTGGCAAAGAGTGTCACAACAGTTGGGCGTAGAAGAAACACTTCTTTCTATTGAAGATTTAGAGTAAGTAATTATTGTATATTTCATTGCTGATTCATGCACGGCTGAACATGATGACTTTATCGTTGTGTACTAAAAAGGTGAAAATTTCCAACATGAATTGTTATACTTCTGACTTTTAGACTACATAAGTGGATTCGACAATAATCACCATTATACTCAAGGCTTCAATCAGTAGTAATTTTTCTTTAATATTCAGTTTGTTCACAGGGGATTAACCTCACTATAAAAATAGAATTAAATATTGTAATGCCTGAGATGATTGCATATCAGTTGCTATAATATAACGACCACAACAAAATGATGGCACGTATTATAACTAACCAGGTAAAAGGTAAGTATTTAAGTGAAAGATTCCTAAAACTTGGAAAGAGACGGAGGAAAATTAGCTATCAGTAATTTTGGATTCCGCTCAAAGGGTGCACACTGCCCAATTCCATTGTCAACAACTATAAAAGGTTATATGTTATACTTTCACTGCAATACATTAGTCTCCCTAACCTAATTAGCATTTTGTCTGATAAAGGATTGTTTTACATCGACCGGTCACTAGGACATAGAGTTAGTTTTCTGCGAGTTACACCTTCAGTTATTTGATGAATGAGGAATCATAGACACTCTAACTTACTTTCATTATTCCGTAATGTAACCTTTGTATTGCTTATAAGGAACCTGCAATATGCAAGCGATGTTTTAAGTGTAATCATCCAAAGTACCTATGTCGACAAGGTACTACTGTAGTGAGAGCTGTCTACTAGCCAAATTGGTAGACAGTAATTGACGTCAATGTTTACGTTCTCAAGATTTGTCGTGAGAAAATATGAACAAAGACTGATTCAAAACCGACCACAGCAGACTTTGCGTAGGCGGATACAGTTAACATATAGATGATCTGACATTCAAGAAACAGTCACAAAGAGATGGAAGATTAACTTTAAGTGAGAAACAACCAATCAGAAGACTGTGTTGTTTACTTAATTAAACTATAATAATGTACATGAAAATATATAAATATGCTTTGATTTCCTTAATAAACGATCTGTTGCCTGGCCCTTGTCTTCTGTTGTTACACTACTACTGTTCATGGTTTCAGTGGAAAGTTTCATGCATCTATCTCCTAACCAGCTGAATGCTGTCTAGATTATAGTTTAGATAAAAATTAACTTCTAAATTGGATTACTCTTCACCCATTCTTGCATTAGACTGTGAATCATATATATCGTGATAGAAAAATCATGGGTCAAGCAATTAGTACGTAGCCAAAGCTTTTTTGTAATATACTCATACTTTATATGATGCTTATGGGTTATATTTATCTTTCTGTACGCTACAGATGCTGTTCTGGTCCATTGTTTCCAGCTGTTAATCCAGTACTTGGTGGTATAGTATCTCAGGAAGTAATCAGAGTAAGTATACAGATTTGATTCACAATTAATATTTATTTCAAATCATCTATGTTTTTGTATGAAATTTATTACAGTACAACTTATCACATTCTAAATGAATTCGCAGATTGTTAAGAAAAAAGAGAGTGAATAAATCAAAGACAACAAGTACTACCTACCATCTTTTTATGTTTATTGTTGACCTGATTTTAACAAATAATCTGATACGATACTATTACCACGTGATCCTAACGTGAATGGATGTATGCCCATTTTCCCAGTCGATTTGCAGTTGAATTGTTTGACTTCCTGATATCTAAAGTCATCCTCATAAAGATATGAGACAAGCTCTGAACTGCACGTGAAAAACCTTTTTCTACTTCGGTTTACGCAATATAATAAAATGAACACGATTGAGACTTTAACAGAAATAGGTATTCAACATCTAATATAGTAGGTGTATCTTGTTAATTACCATAGGTAGATACAATATGAATTAGTCGTTAACCATTAACATGCATCGAACTTCTTGAACATGCACATAACACAAGATACAGTTGAGCTGACAAACAATCTGATATCTCTTCAATGTCAAAAACTGTAGATTCACTAATACGTGAATCTAAAGCAAGCTGTTTAAAAATTGAGCTGTAATACTCATGGTTGACAGTGTTTTGACGCATATCTGTATAAAATTTCACATTAACCCGTCGACCGTATTATTGATTATCTTAAATGTTTGCTTTTTTTATCGTGTATCACAGGCTGTAACACGGAAAGGTGCACCGCATGGAAATTGGTACTTTTTCAACGGTTCAGAGTGTTCTGTCATAGTAGACTGGTTGCCATAAAATGAAGCAAAACTATAAAAGAAAACTTCACTGAATAAGAAGTTCGATATTATTATTTTTTAAATATCTGTCTGACTGAATAAACAAAAACAAATACATTTGACTGTACAGGGAAAAATATACATAGGATATAAAAATACTGATTGTCTTTTCTTAATCACTGTCTTCGTCGATTTCAATCTCCTCCATATTCTTGCGTTCAAACCATGTCGGTTCTCTTTCAGGAATGCGATTATCATCTTCATCACCTTGTAATTCGTCATCCTCTTCTTCTTCGTCCTCCTCCTCTTCTTCAGATTCTTCACTAGAATCATCCTCTTTGCCTTCGGCTGCTGCAGCGGCTTTTTTCCTCTCCATCTGTTCCGCCCATCTTGCAGCCATTGTAAGTAGTTTTTGATTTGGTTTTTCTGCGTCGGTATCAGGGAATGAATACTCAATGTATTCTTCCCAACCACTGCGTTCATCACCAAGCCGACGACTGCGCACAACTTTTTGTGGTTGTAACTTGTCAACATCTTGTTGCGTTTTCTCAGTTCCATATTCGTACTAAAAAATATTTTAAAACGTGAGAATACAAAGATACGAGTGGAATGATTATAGTCGGGTAAAAGCGAACGCCAGTTAATCAGAACGCATGTACCTGGAAAAAAACCCTTTGATATGTAAGGCTATGAGCCACATTTATTGCAAGAGGACTACTAGTGGTAACATCCAGTTCCCTAGGTGTTGAAGTAGGTAATAAGCCGCACCTCATTCTTTTTAGTGCGTAAACTATTTGACGTCAGTATATTATGAAATGGTAATATAACTCTGCTACATGCATCATTTGGTGCTCTCAATCTGCATCAGGAGGAATTATTTAGTCTATAAGCATAAAACGCTGGCTATCGGTGGTTCAACGACGACTTCAGGCTGGCGCACTCTTAAACCTCACCTAGTTTACTAACCGATAGTAATCCAGGAAGAGGGGAGTTTTGGCATGAGGCTAGTAACCCCACCCCGTAAAGATATAAAACCACGGCTACTGAAACTTCAAATTTCAAGCTGGAAGCTCTATTTTTGCACTAAGAACGCTAAGGAATGAAACTGGAATAAGTATAGAACTTTTTGCGAAAAGTTATACATAAAGTACTGGCATACCTCAAATTCTTTCCAAGCTTCAAGCAGACGAACGCGTTGTTCTTTATCCTCTATATACTTCAAGGCTTTATTTGCTTCTTGGTATACTTTCCGTGAACGTTCTATTGCCTTTTTAATCTCATTTTCATTGTGTTCTTGTAGTAATGTTTCTTTGTTCAATTCAACATTTTTCAAATGCTCTAAATCTTCATCGTCTAAATCGTCGGCTGTCAGTTTGTTCAATGCACATAATTCAAAGTTGGCAAGACTTAACCATACCTGTTAGTGAAAAATATATAAGTTGATGATAGTATTTAGTCTGTATTGTTACAAAAATCCGACATTTTTTAAACACTGCAACAATTAAAGTAGAATGATATCTAAACTAAAATCAAAACAAAGATACGATACGAACAAAGTTGGTCCTTATGAGGCTTTCAACTTTTTTATATCTTTTTGCTCCACTATCCGAATAAGTCTACTCCCAAAGGTTTGCAATGAAGCTCAGATACGTACAATATTATCATCGGTTCCGAGTGGAATATATGGCTTCATCAGCAAATATCTCCACTGCACTTTGTTCTCTGCTATCGCTTTTTATTCGCTTCGTAGCCACCTTCGCATGATCTCTATGTCAACCTCGGACGCCCAACCCGTCCCTTCCCCATTAGCGTTACATTTGTGAGTCTGGAGGTATGTTCAATCTATTTCCAGGAATACACATACAGACATCAAGTATGATTAACGGTGAACGACTCTTGGATGCTGTTATCACTACTACAATAGGTACTACTTCAATTATTCTATCTTTCATAGTCGTATGGCAAAAGGTCGTTGATTTCGTACACCACAGTCGAACAATAAGAACGTATTGACTAAATATTCCATTCAACATTTTCAGAATAACACACGGATATAATAATGAAAAACAGACTCACTTTAACATGTTTTGTTCGACTTAATAATCGTCGATAAAGTGAACGAGCTCGTTCCCAATCATACTGTTCAATTTCAAAGTCAATATACGCCTTCCATAATAATTCTGGCATATCTAACAAAGGTCTATTGATTGCTAGTTCATAGATAGCGCGTGCACGATCTGTTTCACCAAGGAGACTTTCTAATTCTGCATACTTGTTTAATAATTGATATATAGAAATGAAGAGAGAAATTATAAAGCTTTAGTTTTGTAATGAAAACTACTGGATTACGTTAAATAGACGACGATGAGTGATAGAATAAGCATTTATTAACTGATTATACACATCGACATGTCATAGGTTATGAGAAGCACCAAAATACAAAAACGGATCAAATGTTTTGGTGAATGGAGTTATTCGGAATGATGGTGATTTAATACGGAAATTCAATATACTAATACTATCAATCCATTTACTTAGATAGCCAGTCATTACCACAAAAATGAGGAGTAAATACCTTGAGTGTTGCGAGATGTATTGTCAACAATATTTGTTGACAGATATACTGTGTAAAGCAGTAGCATAAAGTAATATGTAACTGTTGACAGTATTGTTTGTTGTTCAGATCCTTGTCAGAAATTATATTTTCAAGACAGTTTTAGACATTACCTGCGTGTAATGTGAAACTAATGGAGTGCACTAATTGAGATAACCTTAAAAGATTAGGGAGTGGGGTGGTACGGCGTATTAGTCACTTCAATTATTTAGGAAGTTGCACCTATCGTAATGGATTGATTGGTGACAAAATCTCAGCACAGATACAGAAGGCTCGTGTGGCATTTGCTAACTTTCGTCATCTCTGACGTAGGCTTGCTTTCCGACCAAAGGAGGGGTGTCCTGCACAGCAGTATTCTCTGTCCTTATTTATGACTATAAGATGTAGCCGTTTAAAGTAGGAAATATAAAAAGGTTAGCTATCTTCGACCACAGATGTTTACGTTTTGTCCTCCATGTTAAGTAGTATAATTTAATGAGCAATACTGAAGTTAGGTGTAGGTTGAGAGGTAAGGAAGGAAAGTTAATCGGTGAGGTTGTGAAGCTACATTGACTGAGATGGCGAGGACCTGTTTTGCGCATGTCGAGCCACCGCCTTCGGCGTCGAGCAATGTTAGCTGACTTAGGGTTATGCTGGAAAAGTTAGGGGTGGTCAAATCAAAACCCAGTATCAATCAATATATATAAAGCAAACTTACCTAATATGAAATGGTATACCTTATTTACTCAACTGGTCGCTGGAAAATGCCTAATGCAGACACCAAGTTTAACGCCCTCACTAAAGTCCATCAATCAGGTATATAATATAACTGCTGTGGCATATTTTGTTTCATTGTTAAATGTTAGGAATCAGGCTACCAAAATAGTCATATATCTCACATGATTATTAACAGTTATCACACTCTGAAAGTAAAACCTGTACAGTTTAGATACTGATTGGCTTTGCGCATATCATATCAAGGTGATATGATTATGAGCAATAAATTGTGCTCGAAACGTCATCAGTAATCATTACTGTATAACACTGTGAGACTTTATCAAAACAAAATTTACCCATAATGGAATTACACTCTACCACAGTGCACAAGTTTTATTCTTATATCATTAGATACTGAATTTCTTCAAAATTTCAAAGAATCCCCGATTATCAGTACAGAGAACCATAAAAGCTGGACATCTCAACGACTGACTTCTAACACCAACTATTTTATAGCAACTAAACTTGAATTATATATATATATATATATATATGCACCACATATTAGTGTCATCTGCGGACTTTTGTTAACAAATCTCATGAAAACCCGAAAAAGAACTCGAAAAGCAAATAGCATACCCGCATCCATGTAGTACAATTTTCAGGAGAGAATTCCAAGAATTTTTCATACAATTTACGACATCTATCAAATTCTCTGAGTTGAATCTCCAATTCAATATAACCACGAAATAGTTTATCCTTTGGACACATACCCAATGCTGTACCCTAATTAAGAAATGTATTAAAATAACAATATTTATTAATATATTCATACATTTTAAAGTATAAGTAAAAATAATTTGTATGAACTTGAGATTTAGAAAAATGAATATTTGTATAAAGTGCAGAATAACGATAACATTATAAAACACAAAATAATTGAGCAAAGAATATTCTTTTCGATAATTTACTCTTCTGGTTCTACAATTATATATATGCTTATATACACAGAACGTTCTAGATTTGTAGTCAATAACATTATATATTCATGATCCTTAAAATGAACAAGTGTATCATACCTTTTGATTATTAGAGAACAATTTGACCAGTACTTGTATTTAGAGTATCACTTTGAACACTGTCTAGTGAACAGATAATCGATAATTATACTGATCTTAAAGTAACTCTGATATCATCATGTGCGTCAATAGTAGAATGTTCGCTAACCCTGCATATGGTTCGGGTTCGATTCCCGGCTGACATACTCCTAAACCTTGCCTAGCCAGTAAGTAGTAAATGCTGAAAAGAGGGGATTATTCTGTGTGAGGCTAGCAACAGCATCTCGTAAAAGGAAACACTACGGCTACTGGAACTTCATAGCTGAAACTTCGAGTCCTATGTTCCACCCGGAACATAAGGGAGAAAAGAAAATTATACCATTATAAGACGTGGTGTAATTTCACTAGGAATAATTGATGAACGTAGACCGTAGATTGAGAGATTTGTACGCATTCGGATTCCAACTAATGAGTCACGGGTTTGAATCTCCCCCACCTACTTCAGTCTGGGTAACTGGATTGTATCAACAACCCTCATATTGTAAGTGTGGCCCACACTCCAGTAGCAGGTAACTCAGTTCTAATTAACTAACAGACTATTTCCAGCTAGAAAAGTATAAAATTGTTGAATTATAAGAGTGTTAATCATAGCGATCTACTAACAGTTCATATATTCAGCGATGTACATAATTTGTAACTAACATCTCTGATAACGAATTCAATAGGTCATGTCGCCAAAAAAATTAGAATAAATGTGTAGGTCTGCTCTTTTACAGTTAAATAAATAAGGCAGCGATATATATGACACATGGATAAAGATCAGTGCCAAGGCTCCAAATCAAATGCATACTTCCTATGACAACTGAATGAAACTCTTCGTGGATGAAGTGCAAATACGGTCCAGTCGATGCTCACACCTTCTATCTCAAGTGGTAGAGCATTTGGTCATTTTTTCAAAGGTTACCGGTTGGAATTCTACTACGATACAAGGTTTATGACCTCTACTTGAACTGTCACTTTATATTACAACCAATTAAGCAGGATATAGTCTGACCAATCAAGAATCGTAAAGGCAAAAAAAGTAACTAACCAATAATTTTCTAGCATCCGTTAGTTTTTTCTGACGTATTTCAAATTTAGCTGCATATAACCACATTTTAGCGAATGTGAAACGTCTGTGCGGTATTAATTTCAAGCAGAATCGATAGACTTGACGCGTTCGCTCCATATCAGCTGCAGTCAACTCCTCGTAAAGTGCATAATTTAACCAAAGATAAATATACCGTCTCCAATATCGTTTTTCCTGAAAGGTAAACATCGATTCACTTTATAGCAATAATGGGTTAGAAAATCAGGTTTGCTTTAACTATCAAGCGCTGAATATGAGGAGTAAACACACACATTATTAGGTCCTAAAAGGCCTATGATTTTCACTGTAATGTAAAATTCAGCCTCATGCAAAGTTCTAGACAAACATCATCACAAAGTAAAGATTAACAATACCGTATAACAGTTTGCACTGCCTAATATTCGTACAAATTATTAGACGGTAGTACACAGAACAAGGAAAATTAAAACATTATGAAACATAAGGTGTGATAAGAAAACGGAGATGCAGAGAATACAAAAATATGTAGAATAATCATTTCGTCAGAATTGAGGCACATGTATATCACTACCGCTCTGCATATAATCTTTAAGTTGCTTCATTACAAACATGTGAGGATTGTAAATGAATGTCACCTTAAATAGACATGTTTAACAACTATACAGTGAGACACATCCTACTGGTGTGTATTACGCGCAATCTTTTAGACACAATTAGATACTTCACCAACACTCTTGGTAGTACAGTTTGGTGGCGACTTATTCAGCCTTTGTTATCTACGTC
Organism: Trichobilharzia szidati; assembly: GCA_944472155.2. Taxonomy (NCBI): domain Eukaryota; kingdom Metazoa; phylum Platyhelminthes; class Trematoda; order Strigeidida; family Schistosomatidae; genus Trichobilharzia; species Trichobilharzia szidati. The sequence continues at coordinate 95,918,513 of OX235272.1, forward strand.
AAGGTTTCAGTGGTTGTTAACCCTCTAGGTTTAAAGAAATATTTGACCTGTATACCTCAGTTGAAAGCATGGTCTGACTAATGGCCATCACTCGTGGATTAGAAGTCTCTCAAACGTGGGTCTATAAAATCTCTCAACGCTTCAGCGTCCCCAGGCTCTTTCTAGGCTTCCACAAAAGTTGAATATATTACACTGAAGTTCCATTTAGGCAATGAATCTGAAGTATGCACATAAAGGCGGATAGATCGGTTTAAGCATCCCACCTTACAGTAGTTCGGGAGGAGGAAATCAACTAGAACAGAATAATGGTACGGCTACAAGAGAAAGATTAATTCAACCACATAAAAGTGAATGTTTAGAATTCAGGAAACCAAATAAAACGAATACCTTTGAGCTGTTACAACAGATTTTGAAAGCCACCTGGGACCTCAAAACTTTGATTTAATAGGTTGAAGAATTCACAAACAGCCAGCCCATACTTCTTATACATGTAATTTGGCTGTTTTGTCCGTTTCACTGGTGGTCTATCGTGTGAATAGATATCCCATTTATTTATGTCTACTACAGCTTTTTTAAACTAAATTCTGACTTATTTGACACCAGTTAATTTCTTAAGCCCATGTTAATTTGTTCTGCTCATAACTACTCACAAACACAGCTTATAAAGGCCAAATATATTTATATTGTTTCAGCTGCCCATATGTTTAAAACCTAATGAAAACACCATGACTAGCTGAATAATATACACACATTTAGATTATGAATTTTGTAGGCATTTAGACCAAATTTAATGTAGCTTCATCACCAATCAACTTCATTTACCGATCATTGGAAATTAAGGAGCATTAAACGACTGTTTAGTCCCGGTTTGGGACTCTTCAGCCTTTCGCGCCCATCATCCTATCATGGATCGAATCTGGGGGTTTCAGGTTAACAGACCATGCTCGCTGACTATTCAACTACTTGGGGGGGGGGGACTCAATGAACAGTTGTGGGCGTGCATTGTTAAATAGTCCCAAAATAGGACAAAACAGATGCCCACTGCTCCCTGTTTTCTAATGATCTCTGCCTGATGTTGGTTCGAGACGAAATCTACATTAAATATGCAGACACCAAACTTAGATGGTAGTTATACATTGTCTTTGTTTTTAAAGACTACTAAAGTAATAGCACTACAACTCAATTGTCCTCGATTCATCATGATATGCTTTCATTTGTTGAACTTTATTAATGAATCATTTTGTGTATATTGAACATTGATCAAATAATTTCATAGGCTTACTTGGATTGGAGGTACATTGGCAATAGCACGTTCATATATTTCTCTTGTTTGTTCAACTGAACTTTCTTCTTCCATTAACCGAACATAATCAAACCATACATCATAATTATGTGGATTAGCTAGAACTTCCTGAATAACAATACAGAAACAGTATCTTTGAATAAATTAAGTGTTAAAAAATTAAGTCAAATGAATAATTAAATGGCTAACATGATTTGATTACACCATCAAAACACTGGAGGTATTAAATGCCTTAATCACGTGGTATATTATTGCAGTAGTAACCTTAGCTTAACCACATGGTGGGAGTTAACATCTATAAAATTACTCAAATTTACTTAGAAATACTATCAGTATAAGTAAGTCTACACAAGACCGGAATACATGTATGAAGGAGACTAAATTTTAAAGGGATATAAGTTGAATAATTACAAAAGTCTGAAAGCAGTTGAGTAGCAATTCCATATTCATTTGTTTATTGGATATATCACACAGTGAGACGGTACTATTTACTGAATGATCATCCCAGCCTGTGTCAGTAAAAATAGGATTGGTGAAATGTCTAAGTAATAGGGCACAGAAACTAAGTAGTACCAAGGAAAATCTAAGACAGGAAGTGAGGCTTTTGAGAGAAGCTTTGAAACTTAATAATTACCCTGATAAATTAATCAGGAAGTATGTAGGAAAATGTTAGAATAAAATTAATAATAACAGTAGTGATAGTGATAATAATAATAATATTAATGACAGCATTCATGTCAAACATGCAAAGGATAACGACAACACCGACAATAGGGAATATAAATCGTCAGTAGTACTTCCATACAAAGAAGGAGCCTCGGAAATCTTACGGAGAATTCTAAACAATGCCGGCAGGAATAAAAGTGGCATTCAAACCCACAAACTCAATTAGAAACAAGCTTTGTCGGTTAAAGGATCAATCCTGTGGAGCCAATTAAACAAAACAATCTAGTTTATCTAGTACCCTGCAATGGTTGTCAGGTCAAATACACAGGCCAAAGTAGTAGAACATGGTCAGTCAGACTAGCGGAGCACAAAAACCTAGCAAAATCTAGATTAGTTGACCCGAATAAGATAAGAAATCTGGGGAATAGTTCAGCTATAGCACTCACATGCAAATACACACAACCATACAATAGGATGGGATAACATGACAGTTTTAAATTCTAATGTAACAGGGTGGAGGGAGAGATTGATAGCGGAAGCTTTACTTATTGAATCAACTGCGAACACGTGTAATAGGAATGATTCAACATCTGTTCCAGATATCTGGAAAATTCTACTACCCCTATGACAAATAGCAGAGAGCAAAGAAAACTATAAAACTCAAGTTATAATTGATGAAATGATTATGAACAATAAATTGTGTTCGGAACGTCGTCCAGTAAATGACAATACTGTTTCACTGTGTGATATATCTAATAAACAAATTAATACTACCACACTGTCCAAGTTTTACACTTATCTCAGTTGAGTAGCATGTTAACAGTTACATTGTTCAAGTGAAAATGGGTTTTACAAACACAAACAACATTGATTACTAACTGAGACTTATCAGAAATTATGTAAATTAAATGATACGTCTCGGAGAATGTCATTTTTTCACTCCTTGCTCTAGTACACTTTTAAAAGTTACCGAACAAAGGAAGTAGTTATCTACATGTCCAATTATCCAAAGATTTCGACGTCACTATACATCCATACTAGTTGAATAAAATTACCACTGTAAGAAAGAAATGTTTCTTTATAAATGAAACCCATGTAAAAATCAGAATAAATCTAGTCCACAAAGTTAGTATTATTTTCGACTCTAATTTTACTGACTTGGCAAACTGACATAAACCAACATACTGCAGCATCATTCAAATACATGAGACAATTTGAATGCAATTATCCCAGCGTATTTGAGAATAGCCTTGCAACTTACCCGATACCTTCAGCCAACTGACACTAAATGAAAAGTGGTGACAAAGAAAGGACTTAGTCATTAGCTAACTTACTTCCTCATACTGAAATTTCCTTTTACTCAAAATAACATCTTCGATAGCTAAACGATCACCATATTTCTTTTCATGAAGTGTATAGGCTTTGTAAATTTCTTGGCAATCTTCTTTTGGTAGATTTTCTAGTGAATACTTGTAAATGACCCGTGCACGTTCATACTGAAAATGAAAATAACAAACTGAAGGTAACATATTTCTATGCTATGTGGAAGAATGTCATGAATGACACTGGATATCAACAAGCACTACTGAGTACCAGATTATCTGTCACTTTCTACAATGACTTGCTGTGCAAACGCCTGTCTAAATTCAGAACAGTAACACATTGGTTTTACATTCAGTAGCTAAACCACTAGATGGAGTCATGGCTCTCTGTTACAGCTACTTGACTTTCGATCGGTTGATTAGACGTTTGGTCAATCTTAAGCCCGAATGACTCAGTGGTAAAGTTTCCGGCTGAAACACTGGGCGATTAGGCGTCGTAAGTTCAAGGAGGCATTCATTTCTTCGAGGTAACAAACACGTCTTGTTGATGACTGCCAACTAGCACGAAATCTAGGCCCATAACTTCCTGCCAGTTGTGTCAAATCGCCTAACACCAATTCAGTATACCGTGATGGTGGGTCACAAACCGTAGTGACCACATTGCAAATTTGACTGAGGGAATTCAGTCAGTACTAACAATAAGTATTAGGCATATTATATATATATATATATATATATATATATATATATATATATAACGACCAAAAAGATGGAAATGAAAGGGAAGTTACAACTGTAAGAAATAATGTTAATTTCAATTTCGCCAACAATTTTGATAAATTAGTTACCTACTTTAGAAACGAAATCAATCACTCCATACCCCAGGAACTCCAGCTTAACAGCGCACAACCCCTGTAACTCAAATGCTGATTTCATAATGCACCAGCTACATTCCATGCGTACTCGCACACCTGCAACTGGACGCTTGAAATCTTTTCGATTCTCCTAAAACTACGCTAAAAACTGTTGCAGCCGTAAAGTCAAAAATAGTAGACCATTAAGTAGTTATTTCTAAATTAACAAACGAAATATTAGGAGGGATGTTGTTTCCTAATTCGAAGTGGGTTTGTATAAGATGGTATTCTGAATTTTACTACTTACCCAGCAGGTATAAGTAGTGCATACAGTGATAGAACGTTATGGCAGTTTATATTTAACTGATAAAGCTACTACAGCTAAAAAAAACAGTTGAATGGGTGACAGAAAATGTACAACAACGTATCCAAGATACAGAATGCTGATATTATTTTCAAACAGTGAGCTGAATACGAGGCTTAGTGTCTATTTTAATTTATTCGAATAAGCATTGCATCCGTTCTCAACAGTCTTGTCTTTTTCCTACAGAGTGTTGATTGAAATTCGTTTAATACTACTATAATACGAATAAAAACACAACTGTATACAATCTTCTAATTCAAACAAAATATAAATATTATCACTTTTCATGCATTACCTCTTTTTGACGTTCTTCAAACCGAGCGAAATCAATCAGTAGCCGCGCTTGTGGATTATCTGTTCCAAAAAATTCTACAGCTCTCTCAAATACCTGTCGGGCTGAATTTATAAAACCATTTCTCTCTTCAAACTTTGAATATTTAATCCAGTTTCTTGGCTCAGGATGAACTAGGACAAGTGCATAGTGGTTAAGGAACTAGAGATAAATACTACAATAACCTTAACCTAAAAAATACAACATTAAGACAGAACTATCAACACCTAATGTAATGTTTAATAAATATTATCATGTATAAAAAGGATATATCTTTCGTAGACTAAACGCGCTCTATCCATTTCCTTATAGCGTAGTTCAAAGTTGATATAGGCATGCCAAGCTTGTTCTTCTGGTTGCCATTCCATCCACCTTTCAAATATTTGTCTTGCACCAGCAATATTCCCTAATGTCTCCTCCATATATGTATATTTATACCAGAATTGATTGGCTCGAGGCATTAAAGTTACAGCTCGATCCCATAAATTACGTGCATGATTCACTTGTTTATGTCGCATTTCCATTTCAGCATATTTCAACCAAAGACCTATATTTCGGTAATCCACATCTAAAGCTCGTTCAAAAACTGAACGAGCCCTGAAATTGTTCAAATAAACAGGAAAGACATTATTATGAATTACACTAGAAATTTTGTTTGAAAAAAATATTTAAAAAAATAACTCCACACGGAGACTGTTGTAATATGTTTGCACTTTCCAATGTGTACGTCTAATGATTACCACTCTTATATTTTATTTATTAATTTAAACATAAACTGCACAGTGTATGGCAACAACAGATATACCATAATCTTCATCGCAGTTTCGCCCTGATTCAGGGTTAAGGTTAGGGTAGGATCAAGGTGGGGTTATGATATAGGTTAGGGTGAAAATTGCGACGAAGATTGTGAAAACCTTTTATTTGTAATGATGAGCGGTCTGATTGGTTGGTTGAAAGTCATTTGACTGTGGTGTCTAACCTTTACTGTTGTCGGTATTATTATGGTTTGTATTGAGCCACCATTTGTTTGTTTCTCCCTTGACGTATATGTGCTACTTCTATGCGTACTTACGAATTTGGTTGCTTTTGTGGAGAAGGCTATATAGAGTGAACAACAGCTTAACAGCCCAACTGTTGAGCACCATGCTCCAGAGATTGGAAGAGTTGAAATAAAATCTTTAAGAAGCTAGTCTTTGTCCTATTCGATTAATAGCAGTCACAGAAGTGTCTTCAAGGTTATATATTGTATTCCACCAAACCTTTAGAGCGAAATTCAATCTCATCTTTAACGTACAGTTGATACTACGGAAGTTCGAGAGAAAAACCCCATTCTTCGCATTCAAAAGAAGTTTGTTTTGACTTTTTTCTCCATTGGCCTGGATAAACCTAATGAACTAATTAAAACTTCTCACTGCTTTCATACATTTATCATATTAAAACTGATTGTCTTTCCAGTTCATCTTTAGTATCACGAAACAAGATTTTGATCTAACTCAATTGATGGGATGTTTACATTAAAACATTACTTTCAATTCCCCTATCGCCACCTACTTTTGCTATTGTTACCACTGACATCATTATTTTCGTATTAGTTATTATTGCATTAAACACTTCCTTTAATCCAAGAATTCACTGTCACCAGTAAAAACTTTTGTGCATATATATTAGAGATTGTAGAAGGTGTAATTGCAGAATCTTGTCTGCCTGTTCTAATTTGAATAACGGGGATATTTGGTAATTATAACTCTGGTACATTATTCCAATTAGGTGGGCCACATATACAGTTTACACTCACCAAAACTCATATGTACACTTGGTTCGTAATTTAAAATGAACTAGCTCTATTTGTTCACAAGATTTATAGTCACATCTCAACGCGGCATTTCAGTGCAACTGCCAGTTTTAACCAAGTCATCTGTGGAAAACAATTTGATCTGTCTCCCATGTTAAGTGATATAATAAGGTGAGCAATGTTGAGGTTAGGTGTCAAGTTCTAGGTAAGGAGGAAAATCAATTGATGAGGTTCTGAAGTTACACCAATTGAGATGGTTAGGACATGTGTTACGCATGGCTTGACACCGTCTTCTTCGAAAGACAATGTTAGCTGACATACAATCAGGTTGGAAAAGAACCAGTGGTAGTCACACCAAAACATGGCATCAGTCAAGGAAATTTCTGACAGTTGGTATAAACCACGTAGGTAGGTGGAGACTTCCTGGCTGGTTAAGATCCACGGGATGGTAAAAACCATTGGTTGGAGACGGTTGGTGATATGGCTCAAAATCGTCCTCAATGGCGCAGATACACCTACTCCCTGTGATTTAAAGTGTACAATAAAATTCTATGGTTCTTCAATATTACTACTCTTTTTGCTTTATATTTCTGTTTATTATCTCTTTTTACTCCCTTCTCTTGCTGCATGGAGTGCGGCAACTCGAACTGCTTCATATCTGAGCAAAGTTCTACGTTGATTGTCAGTCAGTCAGTGGGAAAATAAATACTGGAAGGCCGAGGTTCACTCAACTATGGAGTAGTGGTTTGACACACCTTCCCGAAAATTAAAAACACATTTTCACTTATCAGAATTCCAAAACTCGGTTAATCATGCCTCAGATGTCAACAAAAAAATATTAGTCAAATTTCCGAATTCCACTCGTAAAAAAGATATAGTTGGAGTTGATCTATTTGTAAACAGCTTTAAATGCCAGCTTTCCTCAATGGCCTACACAACATTTAGTAAAAATTACATACAATGCATATAATTAACCTTTCTTGCTCAATCACATCACGAAATTAAAAACACCACTTCATTCCACTACTGCATAAATTGTTCGATCTAATTGGTTCCGCAGAGTATTACCGGTTTTAAAAGAAAAGCTATAAGACACAATGTATGAGGCATGCCTAGGCTAATGTTCTTCAAAAGATGAATTAGGTGGTGCCACCCTTATACACCTATATGGTTTGTTTATAAAATATTTACACAAAAATTTTAGTAAATGTGTCTGAAATCAGAAAAAATTGTAAATTACCGTTGTAATTCACCCTGAGATTCCTCGAATTTCGCATATTTAATCCAATTCTGCATAGCCAACCTGTTCTTCCTGATGTTATCTTCATAATCCTTGCGTTTACGCAGCTGGAAGTCGCGTAACTCAGAAAGACTTGTAATCTTTTGCTGTGGTGCTTTAGGCGTAACTTCTAATTCTCTTTCTTTAGCCTCTCTAAGAAGCTGCTCTGCAGTTATTTGCACGGCTGCTGGCATTTTATTTTTAACCTACAGACATGGGTACGAAAATGTTTCAACCTACTCTAGCAATTTTCGCCTTTTTATTTTTAGGGACTCCTGAGTCCTCAACTGCTTTCTTCTCCGTCATCATCATTTTGAGGAGCGAGGAGTGACACCGAAAATCACGAACTGCAACGCGCTAGTTAATAATGCCTCCTGATATACAATACTCAATTTCCAATAACTCCGTATTTTGCTTGTCTGAACCATGTGGGTGTAGAATTTAGTCATTATAGTAAAATATAATTCCGCATTGGATGATTTAATTTAATACTATATAATTATTCAGTGATAATGATCTGATTATCCTTCGAGTATTATCGATTTTTTACTATGGTATAAGTGTATCCACAATATCTCCTATCACCCCTTACACGCCCTTGATTATTCCTGCCAGTTTCATTGTTGCGATTTTTCAAATATCAGCCGTAAGTATTGAATAATTTTGATTTCACGTGTTTCGCACTGATCAGCACACAGGCTACATATCAGATGAACGTATAGTACTTGGTTTGCACCAGCACTTTGAACCAACGAACAAGAAAGAGATTATTTATAGAAAATAAATCCGGTAAATGAACGACTTTGTATTATGAAGACCAGATATAGTATTTGGGTGCCAAATATAATATGTTCAAGAAAAGTTGGAAAGATAATCAGTGAAGAGTGTTTCTTTGGATGCTGATGGGAAAAAGCCGGCAACTCATGATCAAATCCGGGTTTACAGTCATTCGGAAGTAGTTCATATGTCGTTAAAGTTATCCATGACATGTGTTATAGGAAGTGAAGTGACAGGGGTCGATAGAAATGCACTCCTGTCTATTCTTGTTACGCAATAGACCCAAATAATCAGATGGCAAGACAACGTATTGGGGATGGGGTTATTTCCTTACAGTCATTAGGACATCGATTCGGCAATGGCTAAATGTGAGAAGTCACCATTTTTGCAGGATTTTGCAACATATGACCCCTACTTCCTTCTCTATCGCTCCTATTGTTCACACTGCTAGATGAAACAAATTATGTATGATAGAAACGTTAAGCCATCTAGGACAACAAATTGAAAATATCAAGAGGTTGAGGTACTCAAGGATGTGGAGATGTGTTTAGCCTTCGTCATTCTCCTTTGTAAGTCATAATGTATCACCGCATCTGCTCCGTATGGCGTTTCCGTGAGGCCACTAAATGCTGAGATGTGCAAAGTTGTGTGATGATCCTAACGAGACATCCACCAAGCACTGTTTCGGGCGTCAGAAACCCGTGAGATATATTAGAGTTGTACTTCCTGCTAGTGTTTGATCGGAAAAATTATGTAAAAAGGTTTGAAACTTTCTCAGGCCTCTTCACATATCGTTGACTCTGTCATCTTTTAACCTATCCCTCTAATGGCTATGAGCGATTACCGTGGGCTTTCAAACTGGTCTATTCATTATACAAATCACACAGTGAAGCGTTTTTATTTACTGGAGGACGCTCTCAAAATAAATCGTTATTATTAAAAATATGAAGTACAGATCAGTGGCTTTGAAAACAGTTTTAAGGAACTGTTCCATCTTCTACAATTGTGCCACGCACGCGTGGTTAGTAGAATTCTCTGTATGTCCACGAACCTCAGAGAAGACTGACACAATGACGAATTACAGACTAGAAAAGCTTGTCCTAAATCCCAACCCGTGGTTGGAGCAAATGGGCCTACTGGAAAATATGGTTCTATCTTTTTAAATGTGCAAACATCAATCTACCTAAATTAGAGAAATTGAGTATGTTGCATGTGTATCCGGGCACCGGTATTGTAGCGGTATCATAAAATCCTCCAACGACTGTGACTAGGATTAACCTCGCCAAGTTTGCTAGCTCGTTAGTTTTCCAGCCGAACCCAAGCATGGGAAATGAGGGAGGGTCGGGCTTGGAGCTAGCGACGCTATCTAGTGAAATCAATCAGACTGTTTCAGAAAACTCAACGCACAAGAAATGCATTAAAAATACAAAAAATTACAAAAAGCAAACTTATACTTCTCTGAAATTGGAGACGTGAAATGACACAGCGGCTAATAAAAGCCAGTTTTCGCGAAGTCAGTTAACCAGCCGATGTGTCTTCTCTCTCTCGATGAAAGCATAAATAGGAATAGGGACGTGAGATGTCCGTACATTTGCCAAGGGTGGGAAGGCTGCCCATACAGTCATAGAAATGCGAGGATATGGTATAGAAGTGGTGGGTATCTGCGATAGCTGATGGAATGGGTGACCAAAATCATCAAATGGAGAGTCAGTGATCTACTCCAGTCTGGTCACCCAGATGGCAACCACGGGCACAGTTATTGGCTGTCATGATGTCGCCAGCGGTAGCCAAAGGTCTAATACAGTGGGAACCAATCTCCAAATGCAGGATCATGACAGCAAGATTCAGTTCAAATGAAGGAAGGAAAGTTGTAATCACCAAATGCTACAAATGACTCGGAATAAGAAAAGAAGGAAGATTTCTTTTGACAACTGCAAACAGCAATGCACAACATCCTAAATGGTGACATCAAAATCCTCACAGGCGATATGAATGCCAACCGAGCTGGGAGCAGATTGTACAGGAGGAGAACTCTTCATGGGTTGAGAGGCTTCTGGCTTAATGAAGGACAATGGAGAACTGTTCGCATACTTCTGCGCTTTCAATAATTTGGTGGTTAGAGGCAGTGTGTACAAACACAAAGCGAAATGTATTTCACCTGATAGACACACCACAAACCAGACGGATTTAGTCCCAGTGTCGCTCAAGGAAGTGGAGACGCCGCCTACCTGCTGGAAACAGAGTCAAGAAGGGGAGCAGATGTAGTCTCACACCATTCTCTAGTTCAAGGAGCCTTCATGGTGAAGCTAAATCCTTTTGAACAGTTAGGGACAGACCACTGTAATTCAAGTTAAACATTCAGAAACTGAAGGACAAAACTACAAGGGATAACTTCAAACAGATACTATTGCGGAGTTGGAGACACTACGTGTTATCACCGAGGAAGCCTGTGTGGGAGAACACTGAAACTCTGAAAGCGATGTTCAAGGAAACGTGTACAACTTATCTAGGAAGAAAGAAGGGACAAGACAGGGAATGGCTCTCAACGGATACCTGGAGGCTAATAGAATAAAGGAGGATATTGAAAGGGAAGATGATTCAATGCAAAGATGGGCAACAGAAGGAGAAGTGGAGTTCAACGAACATCACACTGAATAAAGAAGTGAAGAAGACTGCTAGGAAAGACAAAATATAATTCTACTACACAATGGCTGGCGGCAACTGAAGCAGAACAGGGAGGCGGCTGGTGATAGAGACCTCAGGACTTTACGTCAGATAACTAGGTCTATACCATGGAAGAGATCAATGCAGGTTAAAAATATTAAAGATGTTCAAGGGAACCTGATTGCCATGAAGGAGAGACAAAACAAGCAATGGGCTGATCAATTTAAAGCGCTCTTGAATCGACCGTCACCTGCAACTAGCCCAGAAATATATCACCACCAACAGCATGTACAGAATTGCCCGCCATTGGACACCAGTCCTCCAATAAGAGCGGAAATCCTGAATGCTACCAAGCTAATGAAGTTCGGGGAGGCGGCAGGACCAGGAGGAATTCCCACCGAAGCATTGAAAAGGGACCGGGACACTGTGGCAGATGTGCTCAAGTCATTATCACAAAAGGTTTTAAAGGAAGGAAAGGTACCTGCAGATTGAAGAAAGGCTGGTTACATCGTCGAGCTTCCGGGGAAGAGCGACTTACGCCTTTGCAAGAACTGGCACAGAATCACCAGGTAAAGTACTAATTCGCATCATCCTGGAGGGAATGAAAGATGTACTGGATACGGAACTCCGCCGAGAACAGGCTGAATTCAGGAGGGTCAAATCATGCCCTGATCAGATACACACTATTCATATCATTATCGAGCGGAGCACAGAATGGAGGACAAACCTGTATCTTAACTTGATCCACTTCGAAAAGGCTGTAGCGGTAAATAATTCCCCAAAATTATTAACCACAGCAATCATCACTCAACATTGGATGCTGACCATCACTGTTTAAGTCGACTTGTTTAGCTGAAGGCTTACGGTCAAGCATCCCCGCCATTTGGTGCTCCGTCGCGAACATCGAATACCCGCAGTCTCTAAACTGGTCAGCCCGTAAACTGGTGAGCCCAACCACGAACTACAGCCACCTAAACTGGTGAGCCCGACCACGAACTACATTTTCAATTCACACGCAGATAAACCCGGTGAGTTCGTTCCTTTTTGTGTTTATTCTTGTACTATATTGTTATCGGCATACTTTTCGTCATGAGTGATCCTAGCCCCAAGGTTATTCAGATTCGCTCAGCCGCCAAAACAATCCAGCTAGTACCATATTGGCCCGATAATGCTGAAACGTGGTTTCAGATTGCTGAGTCTGATTTTTGTGAACATGGCATAACTGATCAACGTTCACAGTTCCTTGCAGTTATTCACGCTCTACCGCGGGAATTCAGTAGGTGCGTAACTCTGCAGATGTCGGTAAGTAACTCGTACGAGTTGCTAAAAGCATCCATACTCAAGAGAAACGTTCTCACAGATCGACAACGTCTGGATGAGTTATTTCGTAACATCGAGTTAGGAGATAAGTCAGCCGTGAGCATGCTGGCAAGAATGAAAGAGATCATTGGCCAAAGTCAGTTCGATGAAGGACTGTTTAGAGAACTATTTTTATCCAAACTGCCACAGTCAGTTCAGACTGCACTTGTGACAATTCAGGGTGTTCTCATAGATGATTTAGCTGTCTCTGCAGATAGAATTCTAGAGATAACGAAACGGCCAGTTACCGAAGTATACTCTGTTACCGAACAGACTTCGAGAAAGGATTCTGCAATGATAGAGTTAATCAACTCCGTCCAGCAGATGCTTAGGTCAAACAAGCCTAGCAATTCCTCCCATCGTCGTTCTAAATCCCCTCAACGGCTAAGCGCACGTGGACGATCTAAGTCCAACACACGTTCTCTCAAAAATCCTGACTGGTGTTGGTATCACAACACCTATGGCAAGGAAGCGAAATGTTGTCGAAAACCTTGTGATTTCGGCAAAGCCTCCAAGTCTGTGGGAAACTATCCCGCCGGCACGCGTTAGCGGCAACCGTCGCCGGTGGCACTAGCCGCTTACTTTACATCCATGATGTAATTAGCCAGACTAGATATCTAGTCGACACAGGCGCCGAAGTCAGCGTCCTTCCTGCTACAGCAGCAGATCGACAGAAGGATCCTAACTTCAACCTACAGGCTGCAAATGGAAAACCAATTGCAACCTATGGTCGGAAATACGTCTATCTGAACGTAGGTTTACGCAAACCTATTCAGTGGATTTTCCTAATCGCTGACGTCACAATGCCCATCATCGGCACGGACCTACTTAATCATCATGATTTGCTCGTAGACGTCCGCCGTAAACGACTAATTGACAACACTACTAGTTTGTCTATCAAAGGCATAACTTACGTAGGCCCCAGCTTGTCAATCGTTAAGATGAAAGCAATCCCCGATCCAACTTTTCAACCGATTGTTGACAAATATCCGGAACTCAATTGCCCATCTAACGATCTCCCGTGTATAACCAGCAATGTTATGCACCACATCATAACCTGAGGACAGCCCGTGACATCTAAAGCACGACGACTGGCCCCTGAAAAACTGAGAATTGCTAGAAATGAATTCGATCATATGCTCACCCTTGGCATCATTCGGCCATCGAATAGTCCATGGGCATCCCCGTTGCATATGGTACCGAAAAAGGATAGCAACGATTGGCGACCCACTGGTGATTACCGGCGAGTGAACGCCAAAACAACCCCTGATTGCTACCCTTTGCCTCACATACACGACTTGACGGCAACGTTATCTGGAGCATCTATATTTTCCAAAATCGACTTGGTTAAAGCATATAACCAAATCCCCATGGCAACGGAAGATATTCCGAAAACGGCTATCATCACGCCTTTCGGACTTTTCGAATTTCTACGTATGCCATTCGGCCTCCGGAATGCGGCCCAAACATTCCAACGCTTCATCAACGAAGTATTTCGCGGTCTCGACTTTGTATATGCATACTTAGACGACTGCCTCATTGCCAGTCCAGATAAGGAAACTCACCTTAGACACTTGGACTTGGCATTTGAAAGGTTACGCCAACATGGTGTTACCATCAATATACAGAAGTGTCAAATAGGCGTGGACTCACTCGATTTTCTGGGTCACACTATTGACTGTCAGGGCATTCGCCCACTGGCTACTTCGGTCGATCACTCTAAGAAAACGCGTTCTGGACGTCACGTTAGATTCCCAGAATACCTTCACACCTATTTCACATAACTGAGTGACACATCAATTTTTTTTATGTTGCGCCATTTAACACAAGTAAATGATATTTTTCCTATAACCGTACATTAAATTGAATTAGATGTATATTTTTTTCCCGATATTTTGCACTTTACATTATTTTACTGTATAGTAGATGCATGTCATATTTTTTTGGTAAAAAAACGCTTATTTGGCACATTTTTCTTGACAAGGTTCTCAGCATTCTTGTTTTCTTTTCCAGGTGCAACGGGCACTGGACAGGAAACAAACGAAGCACGGGATCCAACGAACAACACCGAGGAAGCTATGTACAGACACCCTATTAGCATAGGCAGACAGACCAGCAGGCTCTCCATCAAGCCGCTCGGAAGATTTTTTTTTCACCCATCAGGGAACCATCGAGATTTTTTTACTTCCGGCTGGTCATGTCTTAGGGTCCTCACAAACCCACTAGGGGGGAGTGAGCTGTAGCGGTAAATAATTCCCCAAAATTATTAACCACAGCAATCATCACTCAACATTGGATGCTGACCATCACTGTTTAAGTCGACTTGTTTAGCTGAAGGCTTACGGTCAAGCATCCCCGCCATTTGGTGCTCCGTCGTGTCACGTGCGTGCACGATTACTAGCTAGCTAAGCATTCACCTCTACCCGCGATTTTGTCCCGAAATATAATACGTACTTTGGACGACAAAATCTGGTCTTTTGCTTTACCATTTGGTACTCGAAGAACGAACACTATAGTGGTTGTTGGTATAAGATCTTGCGTTAGTATAATCGCGAACGTTCGATACCGTCAATCTCTAAAAGGCCTTCGACAGACTGTGTTGACCAAAAAGTAATTTGGAAAATGCTTCAACGCTGTACACTGAGTCAAATCTTTATTAACCTCATTCAACAGCTATATGACAACGACAAGTGTAAGGTGATACACAACAGAATATCCAAAGAAGACTTTGAAGTGAATACATGATTAAGACAGGCTGACTCGTATCATCACAGACGACGTTCTTAATTGTGGTGGACTGGACTATGCGTTAGACTGTGCAATGAGAGTGAGAAGGCAGGAATACGTTGCGCAGACCTACAAGAAAACTCTATAAGATCTGGATTCCGCTTACGCTTAATATCAAATTACCACGAAGACTTGAAGGTGAAAACTGAAAAACTGACAGAAGACGCGAGCAGCGAAGAGAAGACTCCAGATGAACATAGGGAAGACAGAGGTAATGAAGATAATCAATAACAACAAAAACCAGCACCAATCACCATCGAAGGGAGCTATTTGAAGGAGGTTAACTACCTCACTTGCATAGGAAGCATCGTTTCAACTACAGGCGGGACAGATGGTGTCAAAGCCGGACAATACTGAAAAGGCAAGATACTGCTTCACCAACCTGAAACCGGTTCGGAAATCTTCTGCACGCAGTCAGCATTAACAAGATTCGGATTTTCAATGCAAATGTGAAGTCAGCCACTTCTTCTACATGGATCAGAAATTTGCACTGCTTATCACGAAAAGGATTTCCCACAGGTCACAGACTATATCAACAGCTGCCTCTGCTGGCCCCATAATGAAGATCAAACGGCTAAACAGAAAGGATTAGCAACAAGAAACTCCACAGTGGGACAAACCAACCAAAGGCCAATTGCTCAACAAATATATAGTAGATAGATCGTGCATATGTTGAAGAGACTGCCGAACGACCTTGCGGCAGCATCTCGACTTGAATCCAAGTGGGTCGTGATTGCGAGCGTGACATGGAGGAAATCGTTTGGTGAGGAGACGGCAGATTATGGTCAGTCGTGGACCCAGCTGGAGAGGACAGCAACAAACAAAGCAAAGTGAAGATCTGTTGTTGAAGCCATATATTCCACGCGGAACCCAAAGGAACAATAATAATACTAGTCGCACTACTCCTGGGGCAGAAACTACACTGACTTAAATAGTACATGGTCCGGATATTTCCGCAATAGTTACCTCCTTCAATTGCGTCAACCTTTCCTCACACTGTCGGCAGACCAAGCAGTTTATAGCGAATGACTTCTAACTTTCATCGACAAACAAGTTTTTGATGCGCTTCGTTATAATGTGTAGTGGCTTACTGTCTTTGATGATCGAGTTATTATTGTCTACAGACGCTAAATTGAAATTGGTCTTACCAGTCATGGAATTCATATTTTGACCCCTAAACTAATCATCCGTATATATTTTGAAGAATGATGATATTAATCATTATACTGCTGTTTGTGGACACCAGTTTATAAGTATCATCAATATAGTAAAGTATAACAAAACATAAAATTCGAAGAGACTTCACAGACAGTAATTAGAGCAAATATACCAAGTTCATTGGTATGATGATGACTGAAATTCCACTGAACAACCTTTCCAGGCATAAACAATCGTTTTTTCTGTGAACATAGACAAACTTATTTGTCTGTTTGAGCCAAGATTAAGGTATACGTTACAAATAAACGAGGTGTTGGGCCATTTTATAGATATTGACGTTCTGTGTTAAAAGATCTAGTAATATTGCTTCTGTTGAATTTTAAATCATAAATAATCATATTTTGCTCAACAGAAAGCTAAAATAACTCCGAAAAGCAACCCCAGTAGGCTGTCCTTGAAATACCGACAGAAGCAGAGTGCTGAGTTAATAGTAATCATGCTGAAAAGCAGTGCAGTGTTGTTTTATTTGGAATATCAATTCATTTCAGAATGTACTGACTTTGAAAAATTGCGTTAGTTCATAATTCCTGAAACTTACTTCAGCTTTATTGCAAGCAAATGAGTAATACATCTTGACCAGTTATTCAAACTGTAGCAATTTCGTAAACGCGGTAGCAGTTATTTGTTTAAGACTGTATGGGGTTGCATTGGTCAAGAAAGTTGAAGCATCCCTTAAAGGATCATTAGACTCAATGAATGTAGCTGCTGCATCAGCTATAAAAAAAGGTGTTCACCAATGCGGTGGTTCATTTGGAGGGTTTTAGGATAGCTTGGAAGGTTTTGGTACAACTACCTGTCCATGGGTGGCTAAGTCGTACTTGGCAGATGTTCAGAACCATGTACGGTTTCCCTCAGGTCCTTCAACAAGTCGGTCTCAGTTCACTTTGTATGGTTTGACGCTGTCGTCCTCCTCTCCCTTCATTTACGAGAAAACTTCCAGTAAGATAAGGAACATGGGAAACTGGAGATATGTGGACAATTTAGGACGGGCGAGAGTAGTGCAATACTTGGAAAGAATTCGGAATTTTCTTTCACCATTCCCGTGTTTCCCAGTTCTTCAATGAAATTACCCACTTTTCTTAGAACCACTTGACCAACTGATCTGTGTTTTCAAAAAATAAATTTCCCCAGGTTTTAATTTCTTCCGGAAGTCAATTTTTAGAATCTACTTAGTTTTTAAGCGTTGTTTCACTGTCATTTGTTACGAGCCAATATTTGAATGAAAATCTTTGTATCTACTGCCTTGTGATCAAACTTCAATTTACTCCAGACTGTGAGCAAATACTGTATCTTAGCCCCCCCCCCTCACTCAGTTGCATATTACACAAGAGAAGGGTTATAATCAATTATCGTAAGGAGTAAAGCTGCAAAATATATCTTAGAGAAGCGAAATTTCTAGAGGAAGTGTTTCTTTTTCAAGGCTCTAGGATTTCCAGCCATAGCTTGGTTACAATATATTTCGGTGATATGCTAGTTACAGTTTATTCAAACCACAAACATCGTGCAATCTAGGCACTAAGAAATACGTCACGTAATACATTATAAGAAAAGAATGGTAAAATGATTGAGGAAACGTAGAGTGAAAACAAGTAAGCATACTTATCGGAAGGATTCCAAAGAGCCTTTATTACTTTGCACTACTGTTATAAATAGAAGTGAGGAGGTAACCGAAGCATTTTCACCATCAATTTAAGTCCTGAGCTGTATCAGACATTTTCTGATAACCGAATCATATATTCTCAGTCTTTTTGACTAATCTTAAAGGTCCCTTTTAAAGACAATTGTGAAAATAAGTTTCTATTCATCTTGCAACATTACTTAGCATTTGAACAGTGCAGATTATAAACCTTGCAGACCCTGAGCTCCAACTGATTAAATGCTGTTTGGATAGATTAACACATAGTAAAACGATATCGTCTGTATGCGTGAGGTAGAGAAGTTTTTCTAATGGAACAATAACTTTTAATATGCAGTTTACCCTCATGTGCGTCAGTGGTTCTACAGTAGAGTGCTCGCTAGCCTCACGAGAGGTCATGGCTGGTGCATTTCTAAACCTCACCTAGTTTACTGGTCAATATTGAGTCCATAGAAGCAGGGAGGTTTGGCGAGAGGACTAGCAACCATGCACTATAAAAACAACACTACTATTGAAACTTCAAAGCTTAAGGCCGTACGTTGGACTCGGAACTCAAGGAATGAGAAAAGTTCATCCCCATTACTTCACAAAGCACACTTTGGACGTAACTATTGTAATATACTAATTGGTAGTTACTGGTGCTTAAAGTTTAACTTGGCCAATATCTGAATATTTTTCTCTTCAAAACAGGAGCATTTTCATATGAATGAGACAGTATTCACAAGTTTGGAAGCCGTATGGCAACATTGCCCCGTCACTGCTCTGTCCTTCATTTCCAGAAGTCTTTTGGCCATTGGTTCAGCTAACGTACTAAGCATCTATAGTGTAGATCATGGGTTAGTGCTGTGTAAGTACCTGCTGAAGCGTTTCGTCATTATACACAGAGTGGAGTCAGTACCAGGTGCGTTTACCACCTTTAAAACTTCTTGTAATTGTTATTACTCTAGATGTGAAGCAGGACAACTTTATCTTGTGTCTGTGTGGAAATAGATTTGTCACTGTTCTGGAATTCAAGGCTACATCAGCCACCTTAATGTTAATAACCGAAGATTATTACTGTGATAATATGATATATTGCACAGTTCATTTCAGCCCGCTAGCATTTTATTTACAAACTCTTTCGAGTCATGGTGTACTGAAAGTAATGAAATCATCCTGTGATGACATTGCATGTATTAGTGATTTAAACACCAGTACTTCGCTTCAGCTTGAAACAAGTGTATGGTGGGCAAATGAAATTCACTAATAACCTTGTTTTTTATTAGCTATACAGGTCATATATTTCGGTTCCCGTCGACATCACTATCAACAGGTGGTAAAACTATAGTATTTTGTGGATCTACCTTTGGAAAAATTCATGTGTATCACATTTCAAATGATGATTTATCCCAATGCTCATCGGTTCCCACCCTAACTCTGTGCGCACAAAAGGTAATTCAGATGAATTGATCGTAGATTTTATCTGGTGAACTTTATAAATATTATAGAATTTTATTGTTATCACTCTGAAAAGGGGGTTATATTTTCTGTTGATTTTTGTCATTTAGCCCTTGATAAGTCTTCTATGGCATCGTATCGCTTAGTCTCTTGTGCTGAGGATCGTAGTATTGCTGTCTGGTCAGTATCAGCTAAGTACATTGTGGATTTCAGCGGTTCAGATAAGTGGCAACTGTTGTACCATTTAAAGGCAGGCAGTTTTCTGGATGGCAGCGTAATATTTGAGTCTAGAGTTTGGTGTGTTCGTGTTGGTGATTGGGGAATAATAGCTACTGGGGAGGTAGGTGCCTGTTATTTTGATGCTACTATAAATATACGTTAAAAATATGAACTTTTCTGAATTGAAGATATTAATTGGATTGTGAAACATTTTTTGAATTTGTTCTGTTTGGTGCATTATTATTTTTTAATATAATAACTTAAAAAACTAGTTGGAAAAGGGATCTTTCTCCTTTTTTCTATATTCACTTCGTGAACATTTTATTGGTATGTATTTGGGCAGAACTATTTTTAATTTGATTATAGGAGTTGAATTGTGTACTTGAAATAAGGTGTCCTCCAATAGTGTACTACTTTTTGCATAGATTTAAAAAATTAGGATGTATGAAGGTCTGCTTTTTAGATTTAAACAGACTCTAAATAAGTAAGCTTTTATTGACATTTCGTATCAATGATTAGAGCATCCATGTATCATGGTAACGACTAACTAGATAGAGCAAAAATACCTAGATTGTCCCCATAGTTTATATTCAGGGACCGCGGTTGATATATATATACCCATCTCGATGAACAAATTTCTTAGCTAAAGATCTTATCATTGTTCTGCAAAACTGTAGGATGTTAACCACTTCAATGATTGAGGATGTTATACATTGTCATGCTACACAGGTGCTCATGAAAACGCCTTCAATTTTTATACACAGTGGTGTAATTAACCACTTTAAATGCATAGTTGTGTCAATTTTTAACCGTTTCATAACTTATATAATTTTCACAAGTTACCGTTCAAAAGGTTTACTTAGACTAGTGGTGGTGTTAGTGTCCCGGTGTGTTTCAAGTGTATGTTTAAAAGCAGGCATTTCGTGTGACTATATCTCAGGTAGTCTTGAAAACGTAGTATCTTCAGCACTAGACTATATGGTTTCTTACTGCATTGAAAAATTACGTACTCTTGGTATTTCAAGCCTATTATTTATGAAAGGCAGTGTGCTACATAGTATTGTACCATGCTAGGATTGTTGATGACGGATGTTTTTATAGCTGTTCTGATGTGTAATGGAATCTCATGCTAAGTAATGTTGAAATGTTAAATCAAGTGAAAAACAAGAATACAGGTTAATTGATACGACTATAAACTAGTGTCTGAGCGCGGTCATAGCAAAACACAACACCATTTCTTGGAACTTCTGACTTAGTCTGACTTATGGAGAGAAATGTGGGTGTAATTTTCTAAATGTTGAGAGCTAGTAATTATTAACTTTTGGCTTGAAATCGTTTCTTGTGACCAAGGTGTACTCACACTTAATTATTTTCAAAATTCTTTATCTTTTATCTGTATTCATTTGTTTTTTATCACACATGCTTTCTCACTTTGATCTCTTTATGCTTTTATTTCTTCCATCTTTGTGTGCTCTTTATGCATGCGATCTCTACTCGGTCCTATTGTGGTCTACTCATGTCAAATTGAAATAGGTTTTCCTACTTTCATGGATGTTCAAATGATTACTGTTTTATGCAATCTATCTTTCTTTGCATGATTCAGGAACATATAGTTTTACACAGTATAGGATTTCTGATTGGCATATTTCTAGTGTAATTAGTGTAATGACAAAAAGTCTTTTCGTTATTATGCTCTTTAGGATTGTCGTGTAGTTTATTACCAATGGGATAATATAGCCCAACCTATTGTTATGCGAAATATTCATCGTGGACAAAATGTTTGGTGTTGCAGTGTATGGAGTGCCGAAACTGATGATGAAAGTAAATCGGTTTTGCTAGTAAGTTCTCTGCTAAACTAGTTCAAACATTTAAATAAGTTTGATATTTTTTCAGGTAGTTCAGATCGTAGTAAGATTATTTGAAGTAAAGTTTACTGTTAACTCGTGATGACTACCTTAAATGTAATGCCAAGCTTTCTAGTGTCACAAGTGTTAACGAAAGCTTCTTTCCTGATTTCAGTACAGTGTTCAGTCGATGAACCCTTCTTGTGGCCTGTGTTTAGGTGGTTTGCCTAGCGTTATTCTTAAAAAAGTGTGCAGATATTCTATGTTATCCTCTCATGGACATATTTAATGGACCTATTTCCAGCCGTTTGGAAGAACATTAAAATTGTGCCTATACCTAAGTCATCTACTGGAACATGTTTTAAATTTAGACCTATTGCTATTACCTCTCCCTTTCTAAAAAGTATGGAAAAGTTACTCTTACTTAATCTTCAACCTTCATTTAAAGCCTTTAACAATCGCAAACAATTCGCTTATAACCACAGTAGAAGTGCATTAGATGCAGCTGCAGTCTTGCATCATAACATTGTCTCCAGTTTAGACAAGGGGGCTAAATTTGTTCGCTGCACCTTCCTAGATTACACATCTAGATACACATTGACTCAGTATCTAGGGATATTTTGTTAAACAAGTTTGCTGAAACTCAAACTGACTGCTGGGTTGTCAAATGGCTACATTCTTATTTCTCAGAAAGAAAGCAGTACACTGCATGCCAGGGGAAGTCGTCCACTTCATTGCTTACTGAGGCTAAAGTCCCCCAGGGTGCCGTCTTTCCCCTTTCCTGTTTTTTTGCTTCTTTCATGACTTGCCTCACTCTGATGAAATGAAATGACGATCTAACTACTTCAATTTCTGTTAACTCACAGTTAGACTGTACTAAGATGAACACTTTCTATCAGAAGTCAGCAATTGGTCTTCGTCTAGTGGTCTTAAACTAAATCCTTCCAAATGTCAGACTGTTCATTTTAGTTTCCGATGTAAAAGAAAGTTAAATGAAGCTGTTAATTCCTATTACCGTTGTAGAGTTGATGATAGTGATATAGAAATCAAATCTGACGTTAAGTATCCGGGATTAATTCTTTCTCCTGATCTCTCCTGCTCTTCCCATGTCTTAGCGATTTCTAAAAAAATATTTCGTCTGACTTTTTACATTAAGAAGTTAAGGCACTCAGGCATAACTCAACCTCTCCTCTTACGGTTTGTCGACTCGTGCATCTTAGCTGTTCTTCTTTACTGTTCACCCTTGTTCTTTCCTGGGTTGCTTAAAAGAGACTAAGTCATACTCCGTAGACCTCTGAAGACTGTCAGTAGGGCGAGTTGTATCCCATTGGGCCATATCGTTGACATCGTAATTGAAAGGCATTTAATTTAATGCAACAAATTTGCTAACGGAATTTTGTCAGACTGTGAGTATCCACTTTGCCCACAGCTTTCACCTTGTGTCTCTTCAGGTGAAACAAGAAGTCATTTCAAAAGATTTTATGCACGTACGTCTAAGTATAACAATTTTATGTGATGAAAATAGTGTCAGGGACGAACTAACTAACCTTCTTTGCACTAGTAAAACAAAAACAATTTTTTCTATCCTTATTCCGCTAAGCTTTGTTGTTATTGTTATTCTTATTATCTATAATCCTCTCGATTTTTGTTGTTGTTCATTCTCTCATGGATGTAAACATCATTTAAGCTGTGTAATAACTGTTATTGTTTGTCTTTTCTGTCACCATGCTATATCAACAGAACATTAGACTCTGTAATCTATAACATACTAAAATTTCCAAACTGAATCGACAATACTGTTTGAAACAAACTCACTGTTATTATTACATTTATTATTCTCATTTTGTAATTCGAATATTTTTGACTTTATACCGTAAATGTGGACAAATTCCTGTGGTTAATTTTATTTATATTTTGAGTAAATCAGATGCAATATTGTGACAAATGCTGAGAATTCCATTCTGTATTATAGGTACTATTTTTGGAATAAAGTACATTATTATTATTTAAACCTGACCTTACAATTATTAGTAAATTTTCGACAATGATTTTTAGAAAGCGTACGTTTCATTATAGTTCTAGTGTTATAACTTCAACTGTGCTCATATATTAGTTGTGTTTTTTAAGCATTACAAATATCATAAGGCTTCAGGCAGTGTACTAGGCAACTCAGTCATTGAGGTTGCCAATTCTCACTGACAGAAACAAATGAAGTGTATGTTATGTATGTCTCTCCGCCGCGTACTCGAATATTACCAGGGACAGATTAAAATGGGCTTCAGAGTAGTCACATGAGGCCTTGACACCGATTTATGAAGTTAGTTATAGTCAATATAACCCGAAGACTGACTTTTTTTCAGGATGAGACGACCGAAACTTGGTATCATCCAATGAATTTTTTGACAATTGGTTTGAGCCGGCCACGTAGGGAGGTGTAGACTGTTTCCTCGAGATACTAAGAAGCAATGGCGTGAGACTGTCAGTGATGTGACTCAAAACGTTTTCAATGATGCAGATTCATTCCCTTTTTGTGATGTCACATACTCACTAGACCGTCATGTTTTCCTATGTTACTATTCTTTTCCGCTCACATATCTGTTCATTATAGTTCCTTTAAATATCTTTTCGCTACACGAACTGTGGCAACTTGAACTGGTGCATTTCTGTGTGCAAAGTTCCTTGTTGAAACTCAACTCACTCAGTCAGAATAAGATGGTAGTCTATTACTCGAGTGTAAATTAGGTAAACGTATCTAGATTTCATCTTCAAATGTGGAGAATTGTACTAATCCATTTTCATAACTTTTTGTGTACTTGTTTTTTACTACTGTAGAGGTTGCTTCAGTACACTCACCTTCCAAGTGGTTGATATGTTTTGTGTTATAAATCTCCTTCTTGTGTTTTGATTCTTTTCTGTATGTTTTTTTATTTTCAGGCTACTGGTGCAAATGATGGCGGAGTGTGTGTACGTGAACTGACCAATCATTTTCACCATCCTAATAATAATATCAATGAATGTGTAATTCTACCGTGTTATGAGTCTACATCGGATAAAAATACAGAACTCACAGTGAATTCATTCAATACAGAGTCATCGTGTCCCTCAGTTTCTCAAAAGGTGATTATTCGCGTTCAGGTTGTTTATCTTCTTTAGTAAATATTTTAGTTCTTGTATACATTCAGTCGTTGTGCAATAATTATTAGTTGCCGAGAGTTAGTTTTTAGGGATCTGATTTGTTTCAATGTCAATCACGGATTGATATCGGCTAGGGGAATCATGAACAGTAATGAACAGCTGTTTCTGCCCCCTTTGGGACTCTTCAGTAGTACGCATCCACGACCTCACTGGGGATTGAACCCAGGACCTTCCGGTAACAAGGCGAGCTCGTAGACTATCCAGCCATTAGGCTGGAATTCAATGACAGTTGTTAGTTGACTGTGTTTTGTGATTTTGATACGTATGGTTTTCTTTTAATTACTTTAATTTTTACTTTAAAATGGATTTACCCACTTACTGTATTTTAATAGTCCGATCGTTTGACTTGAAATCACTAGTTAAGTAGTCTGCAATCTTCATTTGAGACGGCTACAAGATGATACATTTAGTCACAATACAAAAATAGCAGATAATGTCAGACTATGTCACAGCCAGCTAGGATCAGACTGGGAAAGCAAGACGGGCGTTCAACACTCTGTGATCAGTGTGGAGATCTAAAGCATGTAGCACAAGGAACAAGATCCTAATTTTTAAGTCAGTGCTTATATGTGATTCGGAGACTTGGCCCGTTAGTCACGATAAGCATTTCCAACAGGCTACCATAGACTTTCATCAATAACTAACACCAACCAACAATCTGTTGTCCAGTAAATACGCAGAAGAAAATAGAGTGTGACTGGACATACACTAAGGGGACCATTACATCCCAGATAGCGGAGTGGAACGCGAATGGGATGCGACCAGTTGGGTGTCTGAGAATGGCATGGAGGGATAATTTGAAGTGAAAATGGAAGCTTTTGGGCAGTCGTGGGGACAGCTGATAGGGATTACTGAAAACAGAGTGGA
This sequence comes from Trichobilharzia szidati, assembly GCA_944472155.2. Taxonomy (NCBI): domain Eukaryota; kingdom Metazoa; phylum Platyhelminthes; class Trematoda; order Strigeidida; family Schistosomatidae; genus Trichobilharzia; species Trichobilharzia szidati. The sequence goes on from OX235272.1 coordinate 95,944,427, forward strand.
ATTGGGATGTGCATTCATGAAGCCATATATTCCATTCGGTATGCAAGGAATGAACAGTAACAATATTATTCTTAGTGGGCCTGTGGCTCATTGATGTAGGTGTGAGATCTCCGAACACTGAGTGACAGGTTCAAATCCCACCCCATCTACCGAGTTTTGGGCAGACAGGTAGTATGAGTTTTCTCTGCACAAGAGATGTGTGGTTCATTGCCATCTTCATGCAACTGCAAGTCGTTAATGAGTAACATTCACATTTTTTAGCCACCCTTATTATTGATAGTGAATAAAGGATGGTTTGAGAGTGGATTACAAGATGTACATAATTGTTTTGAAATGATACATAGATACATATGGATGATAATAACAATAATAATAATAATACAATAATAATAATGACTAAACTGACTAGTATCATTATTCTTTTTAGAAAGAAATGTGTACACCACTCACTGTAAAAAGTGTTGCCGTCCTTTTCTTTTCTTATCTTATCCATTCTTTAAAAAATGATTTCCAAATTATTCACTACCTTGTAGTTATGCTTTTTTATCTTCGGAATAATCCATTTAACCTTCATACAATTATTATGGTGTCACCAACCATAGATGTCTGCGTTCTGTTTTCTGGATGAAGTGGTGTAATATGGTGAGTAATACTGAAGTTAGGCTTAAGGTTCTGCGTAAGGAAGACAAGAAAATCGATGAGATTGTAAGGCTACATTGATTGAGATGGCCAAGGCACTTACTACACATGCCTTCTTCGCCGAACAATGTTAACTGATATAAGATTAGGTTGGAAATCTAAACCTGGCATCAGTCGATTCAGTCTTTGACTGTTGGTTTGAAGTAACCATGTAGGAAGGTGTGGGCAGCTTGGCTTGGGGTCCTCGGGGTGATAAGGACCAGACACTAGAGACTATTGATGATATGGCTCAAGGTCGTTTCCAGTGACGCAGACGCATTCACTGTTTGTGATTTCCCATATTCAGAGCTTAAAGATTTTGTATAATATCATAAGAAAACGTATAAACTGACTACATAGAATAATTGTATGCTTTATTTTTCTTTTGTGATTTTAGACTACTGATAATTCTAAGTTGAAAGATTTTGCCCGTGTCCTCTTTTTCGGTTTAAATGGTCGCCTGTTCTATATAACAGATTTTGGGTAAGTTGTAAATAAATTTCTTTCTTGTACTCTAAACAGCTTTCGTATTTATCTCCTTATAAAATGAATGATAGTAGTTGTCTCCTCTCCTTAGCACAAAGTTAACGTATTGAGAAAATATTCTAGCACTATTCAAGCGTTAGATCCGCAGGGATTTGAGTGATTTCAATTTTGATACCGGATTGACTTCAGCAAGAAAATCAATCAAAAAACCAAGGGGTACAAAATAGCCGTGGCCTCCTTGTTCGGGACTCTCCAGCAGTACGCACTCATAACCTTAAGTCACTGTGAAAAGATCCGATGGTCTATCAATTCTAACTTCTGCCGTTTCGCGAGCTACCGCTAGTCAGTGTCATCCGTGGGTATCTGTCCTCACGCCCAGCTTGATGGACCCTGCTGATCATGACTTCCAGCCAGAAATTCATGCAACCCTCACCCTGTGGTTAGTCACTAGGTTCAGTCAGCGGCCTAGTCATGGGTGTGTGCTGATCAAGATTCCCAGGCAATGCAGAAACAACTGTCCAGTACTCATTGGTATTCAATGGTTATCTAATTGAAATCAGTTCATCATCGATTTTGAAATCGATCAAATCCTCGCACACCAATACTTGAGAAATAAATCATTGGTTTAAGCGCCCTCTATCAGTCACTTTGCCCTGAGTCTCTCTTCCTACTTCGAACCGAACAACTTGGTAGCACTTACACCATGTGTTTGATTCAATAACCTGAAAAGTTAGTTCCAAACAAGTGAGTTAACAGGAAAGGACCACTAGCTGTTAAGAACACTTGAAAGTGAAAAAGAGGTGATCTGCGTCATAATATGGTTACTCTTTAAGAACTACTTAAAGCTACTGTTTGGTACATAATTAATTTATTCATACGCATCTATATTCCTTGTCTTCCTAATTTTTCTCTCTGATATTATCGCCTGTTGTAATACGATAGATTAATGTAGACTGGCTTTCGTATTTTCGTTATATAGGCATATATATACATACTGCCATACTAGCGATCCAATAATCCATCAAGTACATCCCAGGATACTTAGATCTTTCGAGGAAGCTGTTGCACTATTGCAGCCATCGGGATGTCTACCAAAACGTACAGGCTCAAAGCAATGCGAAGTATTCTTCAAAGGTTATGTGACTTGTAGTACGAGTTTCGACCGGTCTTTTGTGGTAGTAGGAAACATTTCTGGTTGTCTTATACTTATCAAGATTCTGCAAGGTTGGTTTTTACTTTTAATTTTGGTATTAATCATTGGTAGTGTACTGTAAACTAGAGTTCCTTCTGTCTTTATTAAATTTTTAGGCTATTTCTATATGATTAATGAGGTCACTTTTTGGGGAGGAAGTGTCTAACTGGCTTAAGCCACTGTGTCCCAAATTCCAGTCCCTTTTCATCTACTTCCCACATAATGTGTGGCTTGCAGCATGGTAACTTAGTTCAAACTAAGTGACTAATATGGTTTATTTATTTTTATAAGCTGTGTAGGCTAGGTTGACTTAATTCAAGTATTGACAAGTCATTTAAACTTTTTGACTGTGTTATCTATTCAAATCAAGTCAAAGCGTATCTTTCTAAGTGTTGTTGAGTGTATTTATATCTTCTCAGTCGTTACTTAAACGATGATATCAGTCTGGTCGTTGTAATCTGTTGAAAATTTCTCAGCAGATTAATGTCTTGTTTAAAACACCTGCTTCATGCTGGTTATTCTAAGCTATTGATCATGTCCATAAGTCTAATAATATTTTCAGCATACGAATTTCGTATGCATTCTCAGAAGATAAGACTCTTTTTTGTCAACATTCGATTGCCTTACTATCTTTATGTGTTTAATTTCTTCAGTAATTTGGAGTTCAAGGGTAGGTTTGTTTTTCTATTTGCCAGACAGTGGGTATTTAATTTTTTCGAATAATAATTTTCTGTTTTTAATTTAGACCCACCTTTTATGGAGCTATTGGATATTATAACTGTCAATGATAAAGTAATGAAAATTGTGTGGATTAGTTCGTCACATATAGCAACTGGACTTCCGAATGGCGATTCTGTGAGTTCAAATGTTTGTCTGAACTGCAGTAACTTTGAAGTTAGAAATCTCGAATTTTTAGAGTTTAGATGCTTATTACCTATAATACAGTGAGAGATGTGAGGCGGTTTTTAAATCAAATAAACAGTACAGGTTTGTCTGAAGTCTGGAATCACAATTAAGCTTAAAAAGTCCGCAATCTTGCCGGTAGAGTGAAAAGCATTTGTTAAATAAAATAGTCTATGAAACAGATTAAAGACAGTGTATTGCCGTCGCTAAATAAGAAGCAAAGTAGTGAAATTGAATTGTATTCATCTGGTGAATCTGATGTCTGAAAATAATCATGATTGCAAAAACAACTAAATGCCTCTTGCACACCTTGGCGTATTCAACATTCATTTCTGTGTACTTTAATTAGCTTCAGCAAAATGCTCTGGCGCCGTGTTTAATTTTTGTGTCTTTTCATTTCTTGTGTTCCAAGTGGAACCATAGGACTACAAACTATGAAGTGTCAGTAGTGGTGGTATTCTCTCTTAAGTGGTGGGGTTGCTAGCCTCACACCTAACCTAATCTCTTTCTGGGGCTCACTGCTGGTCAGTGAACTAGACGAGGTTGGGGAGTTCGTCAACCGGGAATCAAACGCGGACTATATCTGTGGCTGGTGCTGATTCTACCATGGAACCACTGGTGCATCGTCCCCTCTTTGATGCACCTGTTTATTTCTTTGAATTATCTGATTGACCTGAGATTATTCAGGTTTAGAAATAGCATATTACACAGACTACTAATTGGATTTGACTTTGATAACAGTAGCATTCTGAGGATTCTTTAATGAATTGTTATAAAACAAATGGTTTCGTTTTATATGAATTAATTTATAACTGAAAATATTTTGGCGTTTTTCTTACTGCTAATGAAAAGTATACCTAAATAATAATAATATCTTTATTCTGGACAATATTTATAAAATGTACAGAATTTTCAGATGAGTCTATTGAATGATATTTTCCCTTTGTACAATTACTTCAAGTAAAATATTAATTGACAGTATATCCTGTGACACAATGGTCTCTGAGCTGAAGCACAAACCATTCCATTATGATATATCTGCTTTGTCTCCTTCAAGAAATCCACGATATCAATCTAGTTGAAAGCCAATTGTAAGATGTTCAGAAGTACATTTTGAGACCCAAGGACATAACTGAAGAACAGTTATCTCATGTACTGGGATACGTTGCCAGCCACCATCAGATCATTACTCAGGTTTAGTAGGAACTTGCAAATCAGGAGCTTGTAAGCATTTTAAATACACACAAGAGTAGATAATACCAATAGAGGTCATATCTGAATCGATTAAAACAAACCGAACGAGAGAAAACTTATGCAATAGAGAGATGGGAGTTTTTAGTATCCCAAGTTTTAAGCAGACCGCCAATGTAAATGTTGAAGGTGTTTTTGTCAGTTTTTTTGTGATTATGATCTTTTTTCTTTTATTGTCTCCAATCTCTCTTTTTTAAAGTTGGTTATCCGTTTGGTAAAAACTGAGAATACAATAAAATTCAGTAAAATATTTATTACTCTTCAAGTACCAGATAGTTCAAAAGGCATGAAATGGTTGAATACAGCATCTGAGTTAATCAAACATCATTCTCTCGCTAATAACTCCGTTGATGATGACAGGATTCTAGTCACCGGTTCTCGTGATGGTGGGATTTTCTCATACGTATTCAATGTAAGTGACTGTTTTACCTTTAATATTTCCTCTTCTCTACTGTACTGTTTAGACAGCTGTCTAAATAAGTAATGTAACATATATAACAATAATAGTTGTAAAATGAGGAGTAGAAAATTTCGTAACTGGACCAATTATTGAAACAGGGACATTTATTAACAACGTAAAACTTGGCATTATTATTGTTGTTATTATTCCTTTGAGTCCCGCGTGGAACATAGGGCTTCGACAGCACATTTCGGTTTCATCCTGTTCTTTCCGCTCCTATCGAGATGGCTCCACGATAGCCTATAAGCTTTCATCTCCTCCTCACACAACCTTTTGCATTTCACCCTCGGACGACAGCCCAACTCGTCGTTTGCCATTCAGATTCGTCTCAAGGGCTTGCAGTGTGATCATCTCAGCGTGTGTCCAGTCCACCTACATTTCTTTAAATATAATTGTCGAGCAGTAGATTGTATGTTGGTTCGTTCCCAGAGTTCCTGGTTGTTTATCTAGCTTTCTGGCCGGCAATTTGATCTTCTGTATGGAGCGAAGGCAGCAGGCTGTCGGAAATACTTTTGGTGATGCACCAAATCTCGCAACCTCACATACTTTACTAGCTGGTCTTAAGTTCACAAAAAAGATGAAAGGTTGGATGTGGGACTGTCAACCCCACCATGGAGAATCAACTCAATAGCTACAGGGACTTCAGAGCACAGAAATAATATTTAAAAAAAACGCAGCATTTTAATGAACAATAGTCCAGGTTGACACACCTCACGATTGTGTATCTCTGTCGATGATAAAATGATTACGGAGTGAAGTTTTTGTTGAGGTAAATGATAAAACAAGAAGGAAAAACGTAAAGTGATTTAACAAGATTTGACGCTACTAGTTAGTTGAAATTTGGGCATCTGCAAGACTGAGGCCGATTTTGAGTCATATTGCTTACAGTCTCTAACTTGATACAACACTTTCTGACTCTGGATCAGCAAGCCTAAAACTTAACTCAGAATAAAACAATAAAGCTAACTCACCTTTTACGTAAAGCAGTAAATGAAATTCTTCATTATCCATATGGAAAGACGATGATAGTGAAAACCACATTAAACCCTGTCATATTCTCCCTTGTGAAATAATCTTGTTTCGTAGGTAATATAATAGAATACACGAATTTCAATAGGCACTCGAATATTCAGCTGGTGGCACGAATACTATAAGTTAAAATCGTCTATATAGAAATTTTTTATTCCTTCACATTCCCAGTGGAACATAGGGCTTCAAGCTAGAGGCTTGAAGTTTCTGTAGCAGTGTTTATTTTTACAGGATGGGGTTGCTAGCCGCATGCCCAACCTTTCCTCCTTACCAACTTTTATTACTGGCTTAGCGAGGTAAATGAGTGCGTCGGTGGCCGGGAATCAAACCCCTGACTATGTGCATGGTCGGCGAGCGTCCTAACCTCTGTACCACCGACGCACCTATATTGAAATAGTCCGTTTAAATTCTTCAGTATTTAATGCATATGCATTTTATATCAAAGATTAGGCAATATATTCGGCTTATTTCAACTCTGTTATCTGAATATGTTGAGTGTGTAATTGCTTACAAGCGTTGATTGAATTTAAGCATATGCGCTAGTCAATTCTGAGGGATCACCGAGTGTTTTTCATCTCTTTCAGAAACTAAGGGTTTCGTCATTTCGGTGTTTATATATATATATATATATATATATATATATATATATGGTGAAATAATTAACACATTCTTTCCTCTTTTGCAAAGATTTCAGTTGATACCAATAAGCTGCACACTCCAGTATGGTTATTAAAGTCATGTCATCGACCTGGTGGTTGTATATCAATGCTTGTCGTTAAACAGCATCCACATGTTAATCTTTTTACCTGTGGTCGAACATACGGAGAAGTTAAGCATTGGTCTGTTCAGTCCAGTGGTGCATTATATCTTTTTGGAACTATTCTAAGATCTGAAAATATGACATGGATTGATAGGCTGTATCGTTCAGATGGGGATAAAATATATGCTTTAGGATTTCAGTCGGTAAGAAAGTTGTTTCCTTTGTATTCTGTTTTGAACTAACCTGCGTTACTCTTGTATACAAGTATTTCTAGCTAACATATAAATGAACAAAACTCGAGACTTGTTTGCTATCCCACAAGGCACTGAATAATACGTAGAATACTGAAAATTTAATCTTGTGGAATGTCAGTTTCACAGCGTAATTCAGTAATACAAGCATTCATTATCATGAGAGAACTAGGTTGATAAAAATCTTTAGATCTAAGCATTTCACTCGATTTTAAATTATACACTTTGCAGATTTTTTAAGCAAGTCTATTATTCATTTCCTGCTTAACCTGTTTATCAAAGAAGAAATTAGATAAAAAACAATCACTTCCGAAAATTGTGTATAAACAAACGAATCATGTATGAAACGCATCTTATATCTTTGCTTCTAAAATAAATTGAACTGATGACTAATAGGGCTTAATAATTCTGTCTTATCCCTTCAACCCGACCGATAGCTATTACCTTGATGTGATGGTCAGGGTTGCATATGTCAATGACCCAACGAGCTACACTGGTTGAAACCAATTTTCCTACAGGTCCTACCATGTCACAAAGGTCGTTTGGTTAGTAATTAGACTAAAAGCAGTTACCGTCATGATATGAATTGTTTATGCCATATTAAGTGGGGAGGTCTGTGGATGAATACGTACTACGGGGGAACAGAGATGTAGCAGCAATAAAAAGTTTCCCTTGGATAGCCAGCATGTCTGCCATCCATGATAACTTTCAGTCCTGAAGAGGTGGGGGTTAGAAATTTGTACATCCCGACTTATCTTAAGGTAGTCCGCAGCCTGCTATAAGGTCTTAATACGGACGCAACTCCGAACACCAATTCAAACAGGCCATGTGTGACCGACCTCAAATAGTTGTCCCCTGCGATCTGCGGTTGCACAACACTAATTCTGTTTCTATTTCAGGTACCCCAAGGAAAAATCAACTTTCACGGAAAGTAACAACCACCCACACACCTCCAAATGTACACAAAACTCTCCACTTTTTTTTATTCCTTCGACATGTAGATTTCGTCAGTCTTTAGGCGCAGCTACAGGTCGTGTGGGTGTATGCGTTCCTCTAACTAACTATGACCGTTTGACACATATTTTAGCTAATGAATAAATGCGAGTAGCTTGTGAAGCCCAGTGTCTATGATTTTTTTCTGACGTTTCTCTTCCTAATATCTGTAAGTGTTGGATTGCAGGGGTTTGATTAGTTTCAAGGCTGGTCAAGGAGAACTATTGAAAATCTGGGAGTACTGGACTCACAGTCTCTCGCCTGTAAAACTGCTATCTATTTTTTAAAATTTCTCCAGCCTCCTGTTCTACTTGTTTTTGTTTGATTTCTCGTTAAATTCTTTCAGAGTTATTATCACAATGTTTATACTAAAAGCCTTTCAGGCTTCTTTTTGTATTTTTTGTGTGTAGACAGTTGTATTCGGTCATTGAAAGCCCTCATCAGACTTGTACTCCTTATGAGACCTAGATAATTTTGTTTGGTTTTCATGATGCATTGAATATATTCTAACAGTCGGTGTTTTTACATTTCAGAGTAACATATACGTATACCAACATTTAACTTTTTCTACGGGAAGTATATTTTCTATATTTGTTTCATGTCTTTCGTTTTGTAGAAATATTTCAAAGCAATTTCGCTAAATCATGAATGCTTAAAAGATGACAATCACCTGAATTGGTCATTGATGTGTCCAGTTCGTTCAGGTGGTTGTTTTCTTGTTGACTGTGCTGGTGGAAATCATTACTGGGATTGGTTTTTACCCAATAGCATAACAATAACAAAGACCACTACTACAAATGAAATCGAAACACCTAAAGATTCTGTTCGTGATTATCAAGGTGATAGTGAAAATATGACGAAGTGTTTTTCTCCTTTGTTTGCAAGTATTAATCGAGGTAGAGTATTAATTCATTCGGATGTGCAGAATTGTATATCATGTGAACAAAATAAGTGCTGTCCAACACCTATCTATTTACGTGTAAGTCTAAGTGTTTTGATAGTTATTGGAAGTTATTTAGTTCTGTGTTCTCATCTCTCTTCTGTTGACAGTGTTAGAATTGTTGATAAGCTATCCAGAATATAGGATTATGAGTGAACTAGAATTTAGGCTCATTTATTCTAATGTATTTAGATAGCTTTTAAACCTGTTTTATGCTAACAGTCCTTTGTGCATCCACTTCGATACTGATGATTGTATTATATATTCCTTACACGTTAAGTGCATCACAATGCATATACTTGTGCAGAATTGTTAAAGGCATGGAAAAAAATTAACCGTTAAATCTCTCATGACTTGTCCTTTAAATCCGATAATTTAGAAATAATTTTATATTTAATCTAAAGAGAGTCCATTTTCACAAACATAAAATTATGAACTTTCTTATCAAATTAATGTATGTCTTATTACAAGACCAAATTTATTCAGCATTCAGAGAAAAAAGAATAACAGAAAAAGAATGTTATTCAACAACAACTTGAAATGCCTTGTAGTTGGCAATCAGCCACACCTGTTGTGTGTGAGGGTTAGTAATACACTACCCTGGCTGTCCAAACCTCGGTAGATGGAGTGGGTTTCGAACCCTCGAGCAGTGAGGGATTGTTGCACATTTAGCATTGACGTTTAATCTATTTAATGACTACTGCCGGAGCATCAACCAAAAGCAGAAACCCGACCACAATATCCATCTTTCGTCAACTAAACTGTTTTATAATTATTATTCATTCTTTGAGTTCCGAGTGGAATGTAGGGTTTCAGCGGTACATCTTCCTTACACTCTTCTCGGCAGTCGCTTACAAATAACTCCACGACTACCCACAAACTTTCGTTTCCTTCTATATTCTCTTCCAAACCACCTTCGGCCGCTCATGTCGTCACTTTCCTCAATGGTCTGGCGCATAATGTCACCCAATACGGTGTCTTCAGCAAATATCCAATCAATCTGCATTGCTGTCTGCATATTTGTTGGACATCGGGTTGTTGACTAGTTCACTGAACTACAAGAGTTCTTTGCTGCTTATCTTTTCTAGTCATCTGATTTTCAGTATCGAGCGATGGGAGCAGCTGTTGGTGAAAGTCTGCAGTAACCTGTTGTCAGTGTTTTTGGTGACAAGTTCGCTAAGCTTCTTCACCAATATAGAAACACTGACTTGGAACTATTGTTACGAATTCGGATGCTGTTACTTGTATTACGTGTTGTAGACGTCCATTGTAGGCGTCCATTGAACGCCTGTCTTGCCTTTTCGATCCTGGTTTGGACAACCAGATCCGAAGTGCATATGGTTTAAACGATGCCTTCCGTCTAAGTGAAAAAGATGGCTTCCTTGAGATTTCTCCTGTTGATGGTGATTGATTGATTTTTGCTATTGTTGGTTCGTCTTCTCTATTTCACCTGAAGTACTGCCTGTCTTCCCTGTTTCATCCACTACATTTTAGAGTTTTTAAGATATGACACATAAATCATCTGCGAAATCCAAGTCTTCTAGGATCTTTTTGTCTGTGTTGTTTCCTACCCACCGCCAATATTATTTTACTTACTCTTAAGTTCATCCTAAATTTTTATTTGACCTGTTTTAATGCATTTAATTTTTCTGTCAAATTAATTTTAGCGCTCACTTCATGGTGAGACAATTAACAGCTGTTTGTTACTCAACAAATTTGATCTATCCAATAAGAAGGATTATTTTCAAGGTCAGTTATGTATTTTTTTAAATAAAAGTATTCAAAATTCATTGCATGTCAGAAGTACAAAGGCATTAATAATAATAAGTTTGATCTATGTGTTGATCAATTAATAATACCTATGAAATATGCCTTGAGCTCATATTTGGCCATTACAGCTAATTTTGTTTAGTAGTCAGTTTCAAGGGAGAAGTTTTTTGTTTAAGCTAAGTAGGGTAAATGATGTTGCTCAGAGTCAATAACACAGATACATAGATGCTTCCAAACTGCATCTTTTTTAAAATGGTAAGAATCTTATGCAGGAAAATGTAAATACAAGTGATTATCTTTTTTTGTTATTCCTTCACGTTCCCAGTGGAACATAAGGCTTCAAGCTAGAGGCTTGAAGTTTCTGCAACAGTGGTGATTATTTTTACAGGATGGGGTTGCTGGCCTCGTGCCTAACCTTTCCTCCTTACCAGCTTTTATTACTGGCTTAGCGAGGTAAAAGAGTGTATCGGTGGCCGGGGATCGAACCCCGGACCATGTGCATGGTCGGCGAGCGTCCTAACCACTGTGCCACTGACGCACAAGTGATTATCTAGGTGATATGAGTTTTCAAT